>CANTUT010000634.1:52500-295000 GCA_947687605.1 Reutealis trisperma | reverse complement strand
CTGCGTAGGCCTTATGCAGCACTACATGGGGTTATTAGCGGCAAGCTGCCAATGCCACTTGTGGTGCCTCAAGTGGCCTTAGCAGTCGATACTTTTTTTTTTTTTTTTGGGCGCTACCCCTGAACCCCTTCCTGCTAACCTACTAGAAGGACTGCGGTACCATCTTTGTGTAACACACTAAACTTAGTAGGTGTCAAGCTGTGAATGCATCATGAGGGTAAAAATTAAAGGTTCACAGCTACTCTTTATTTGTAAGGCAATTCTAATGATAGTGAACCTAACAGTTAAGATGGTATAAGGAACCAAATGGATGCTTAAGTTAGTGCTTAGACATGTTTGGATAAGAGACATGGTTGAAAAGGAAGATGGTAAAAAGAATCATAAGAATATTTAAGCAATCATTCCTAAATATTTATATGTGGAAAATATCAATGAATTTCATAAATAGATGTGAGAATAGACCACAGGGATGCCTAGATGTTCATCTCTAGGCATTTATAGGTGAAAATTGACTAATAAATGAAAGCAACACTACAACAAAATCACGAAATAGCGACAGAACATATTTTGTCACTAATTTGCAGCTCGTACATACATTCTGTTGAATTGTGAAGATGCTTCTCCATTTATCAAGTAAGTTAATAGATAGAGCTGCTTGAATGTCATTCTTATCCCTTATTATCATATTATAATTTTATATTTAATTATTTATTTTCTTTTAAGGGTCTACATTAAGGAATTACAAACCTTTTGACCAACAATCACTGATATGGAGATAGATGACATATTAGAACATGAATTTGCAAGTTGGTTCAAATTATATATGAGTGCTTCTTAGTAATTGTTTGTTGTTATAAATGATACTTATTACAACAATATTGGCTTATTAATTATAACATTTTATATTTTATTTGGTAGGCAAACAATCCAAAAAATGGTATCTTGAACCCTTTTATACTGTCTTTAGCAATGGGTCCTTTATGGACTGTTACTTGTTATCCTATGTACTTTGTCAATGGATACAAATTTCACACTAAAGTGTGTAGTGATAGACAAGTCACAAATAATAGTGGAGTATGTATTAAGGGACAATCAAGTGATTATTATGGTCGATTGATAGAGGTAATGCAACCGGAGTATTTGGCACTACCAATCGAAAGGACTATACTGTTCAAATGTGAATGGTTTGATCTAAAGCCAAATGTGGAGATGAAAATATGTCAAAATTATAATCTTGTTGTTATCAATATAAGAAGAAGATTTAATAAATATGAACCATTTATCTTATCAATGCAAGCAGTTTAAGTATATTATGTCCCATATCCTAGTTGTAAAGGTGTCGATATAGATTGGTGGGCTGTGTGTAAGATTAAAACTAGACTAGTTATTGAGGTCACCAAATCTCAAATGAACACGCTTCCATCACATGTTTCACCTTTCCAGGAGGATGTTATGGATGCTAGGGAAGTATCGCCTGCATCTATCAATGAGGATCAATCACTTATTAATCCACTTAGTGGGATGAGGATCAATCACATGTTCTTATAATGAATCAGACACTGAAGAGGTTGAAATAGAAGATGAAGCATCAGTAGACTCAAAAACAAAAGGGAAGCATAATTTGATGAAGAGTTGAATGACGTTGAAGATAGTGATTCAGATACATAAGATCTTTTAATAGTTTGTTTATCTAATGACATGTTGTAATTTTATTATTGTAATAATATAAAATATTTTGTTTTACTTATATATAATTATCTTGCTTGTGTGTGAGTATAAATGTATAACAGGTAAAATACTCTTTTTTTTAATAATTTAATTTCATATGATTCAGGTATGGATAGAGGTCGTGGGAGAGGTAATTTCCCTATTAAGGGACATGGCAGAGGTATTGCACCTATTAGGGGATGTGGTAGAGGTACTACATATCCAAGTCCATTGTGTGCTCAACTTTAATCTTCAACTCCGTCAGTACTTCCCTTATTGATACTCCTTTGAGTTTGTTGGCAATTCCTTCTAGTTTGACAGCACTTCCTTCTATTATGCCTCCTCGACCACTTAATACTAATGCTCCTCCAAGTTATCCGATTACAGGCCCTTCATCATCATCATTGTGTACTCCTAATCCTGATGAGACACCTGGTGAGGTAGCACCCACTCCTATAAGAAGTAATACTGCATTAGCATCAACTTCTGAGACTAGTCATAGCTCTTCACATGGTGCTTCCGCTTATGCACCTATTGAGACTTATGAGAGGAGGCGTGATGAAAAGATCATTATCACTGTTTTAAATTCAAATAAGTTAAGTATAATTTCATTTATAATTTTTTAATACCAATTTCATAAATTTAATATTTGACTAATATTATATATTAATTATTTATAATTTATGTATTATAGCTTGTTTTCATATAGTGAGTGTGCAAAGATGATCACTAAGATCTTCAAGGAAAAGATATATCCAAAAGGCTATTCTTGGATGGAAGTGCCAAAGGAAGTTGAGGATTATTACAGGGAAGAATTTAAGGTAATTAATATAAACATTAAATGTTTTAATTATAATTTGATTATTTGTTTGAATTTTACCTCTAATTTGATTATTTGGCCATAGAAATTTAATTATTTGTTAGAATTTTATCTATAATTTAATAATCAAAACTAATGATTATTATGACAGATTTGTGTTACAGCAAAAGGGGTTATTACTTGGAGGCCCAGGTTGGGCAATTTATATGATAATATATTATGTTGATAATATTGAAGTGTTTGGGCAATAATTATATTGTTTTTTCAACTATTAACAGGAGAATAATTCCAGTATATAGGGAAAGTTGTGCCGAAATTTCTATAGATTTTTAACATCTGCATCTGTAATTATGCTGAATTTTATGTTAATTGATCTAATTATCTTATATGTATTTGTTTAAGTTAAACATTAGTAAATCACTCATATAAATTCCAGTTATTAATATAAGAAATTTCATATATATATAGAGGAGGTTTTTGTCAAAGTTTATACATATTTATACCTCTAATTTGATTATTTGACCATAGAAATTTGATTATTTGTTAGAATTTTACCTGTAATTTAATAATCAAAACTGATAATTATTATGATAGATTTGTGTTATGGTGGAAGGGATTATTACTTGGAGGCCCATGTTGGGCAATTTATATGATAATGTATTATGTTGGTGATATTGAAGTGTTTGGGCAATAATTATATTATTTTTCCAACTGTTAATAGGAGGATAATTCAAGTATATAGGGGAAGTTTTACCGAAATTTCTATAGATTTTTAACATTTGTATCTATGATTATGCTAAATTTTGTGTTAATTGATCTAATTATCTTATATATATTTGTTTAATTTAAACATTAGCAAATCACTCCATAAATTTTAATTCTATTTATTAATATGAGAAATTTCATATATATAGGGAAGGATTTTGTCAAAGTTTATATATATATATATATATATATATATATATATATATATATATATATATATATATATATATATATATATATATAGTCAATTTTAACACTTTCTTGCAGAAAAACTTTGTTTGGGACAAGGCTATAGATTCAAATGTAAAAATTGCTTAAAAGAAGAAGTGTGCATTGCGATATTCTGACATGGTTAGTAATGTAAAGAGGTCTAGTAAAAAGCCTAAATTTCTTGAAGAGGATGTCTATAAGCAGTGGTGTGAGGAATGGAAGAAAGATCATAGGATAACAAAGTCTACTATAGCATCTAAGAATCACTGTTCTGAATCAAGGGGTGACGGTAGTGTGCCATCCTGTCATATGGGCGGTTCTATCTCCCATGAGGAGCATCATCGTAGATTGGTTAGTATTCTAATTTACTATATAAGTACAAATTTTGTAATTGTCCCTGTTTGTGAAAAATATAAAATTTAACTACTTTGTAATGTTTCAAAGGCTTCTACATTGGGATGACATCCACTGCCAATGGAGATTTTCATCCACATTCATACTAGGAAGGCCGATGGAAGTTTTGTTTATTATCGCTCAAAGGTAGTTCAGATAAGTCTAAAATTTTATTTGTTAGTCTAATTCATTTGTGGAATTTTTTTATATAACTAAAATTTTTTCAAATGATGGAAATAATTCAAAATTTTTAAAACCTTATAATTTATTTTATTATAATATTTTAGCTTGTAATTTTAAAAAATAATAAAAATTATGTGCAACTTTTTTATATAACTAAAATTTGTTAATTGAATTATTTAATAGGATGAGATTGTGAGATTGCGCGAAAAGATGTCTCAGCCAACTCCAGGATCCAATCAGCTAGCTATTGCTGATGAGTTGGAGCTATACTTGAAGAGCTATTAGAGGGGAGAATAAGAAAAAGAGGATTTACAGAGTCGGTTCTTATGCATCATCATATTATGGACATTCAGGTGGAAGTTTATCTTCTGCTACTTACCCACCATCTACCCCTTCTCCTGCTCCCTCCAAGCCAAGCAATGAATAGGATATGATTCGATTGATTTCAAGTCTAGGAGTTCAAGAAGTAATTCAACAACAGTTACAAAGGATGGTGTCGAAGAGAGAACGAGAGCTAACGGAATGCCTTCATCACCTGGAGAGATTTATGATTGCAAGAGGCTTGGATCCTGTTTCATCTGTCCAGAATGATCCTGTAAGTAATGATGGTACTTGTAACAACCCACACCCACCCTATAAATTTTCATGATAAATTGCTTGAATTAGAATCTATAAGGTTAAGTATGTGCTTGTGTGAATATTGTGATCTAAGTGATTGATGAGTATGTGGCATATTAAATTAATTTTAATATGCATAATATGTGTTGCTATTGTGAAATAAATGATTTACATGAAGTGCATTTGCATAAAAGAATTTATTTTAAATAAAAGAATTTTCATGCATAAAATAATTTTTAAGCATAAAATAATTTTATGGGTATTTTTAAATAAATATTTTTGAGGGAAATATTCCAGAATTTAAAAAGAAAAATATTATTTTTATTTCTAAACACTTCAGCCAAAATTTTTAAAGAAAAATGCCCAATACCCAGAAGCCCACTACACAAAAATGCTCCTAACTTATTTCATTAAGGGTAATAGTGGAAATTCCACTCCAACCCTAATATATATTCAAATTTTTGGCCAGCAAGGGTTTTTCAGCAGCCACTCCCTCATTCTTTCTGTATTTTGGCAGAAAAACCTCTCAAAATAATTCTCTCTACCGAAATATCAAAAACACCTTACCGTTTCGCGATTTCGTGACCGTAATCGTAAGTTTTTAATCTCTTTCAATTTCTAAACTGTTTTCTATGAAATAAATTATGGAAAAATTATTTTGAACTATTTGATTACTGATTTCTACAGATTCAATTCTGTTTGAGTGAATTTTTGGGAGAGAAAATTTATTTTCTACCGAAAACACAATTCTTTCCGCAAGATTTCTCCAAAGGTGAATTCTATAACTTAAAATCACAATTTTATTGCATAGACATCATGGGGGGGGGGGGGGGGGAATTGGAAAATTCTATTCTTTCATGAATATATGGCTGCTGATTTGTGTGAATTGATGTTCTAACATGATATTTGTTTTTTTTAGATGAAAAATAATGACTTGAATCATGTGTCTGTTTATTGCTGAAATAAACGAAATGCACGGAAAGCGCAAAAACTCATGATTTTTCACCTAAGCCTTTGAACTTGGAATTTTTTTGTATAAACCTTACCTATGGCTGCTGATTTGTGAGATAATGTGTTCTAAACTAATATTTTCAATGATTAAAAGAAAAATAATGGTTTAAACAACCTGTTTGCATATTTCTGAAATGACCGGAAAATACCGAAAACAAGAAAACTCATGTTTTGTGCACTACAATGCAAAAGATTGAATTTTTATATATTAATGGCACCAATAGTGGCTGATTCTTATGGATTTGAATTCTAAAATGATTTTTGTTATATTTACATGAAAAATCTTGGTTTAAACCATGTTTTTACATATTTCTGAAATAGGCGGAAAAACACGAAAAGAAGAAGAATTTGGTTTTCAACTTAAAGATGCATTCGGCCTACATGGACCATTGTGTCTAAATGTTTATAAATTTTATGTGATGTGTATTGGTGATTGTTGACATGTATGTATGCATAATAAATGATGAAATTGCATGTTTATTGAAGGTATGACCCTAGATAAGCTTAAACGTGTTTTGGTATACTTAAGGTATACTTAAGGTATCTTGATATCATATTGTGGTTAGAATGCAAATGTGATTGAGGAATTTAGAACTAGATGTCATGATGACTTGATGATAAATATATGGTTATGAGTTAATGAAGTGAAAGAGATCATAAGAGTTAAGCATGACGTTTGAAGGATTAATTATTAAGCTGATATGTATGAAAGTGTAAAGTGAATTAAGATGATTGATACGTGAATTAATATTGGGATAATGATAATGTGATGACGTTAAAAAGGTATTGATATGATTGCAATGTGTTTTCATGTGAGCCTACAAGGCCTAAGTATGCAAGACTTTTAAGTCAACGTGATATGTGCAAGTGATGAGTACACCTATAAGTGAACTCTAATGTGTATGCTATATGTGTATGGGTAGTTATGGGATAGGAACATCATCAGTAAATAAATACTAAGTATTAAATCAAATATTATGTTAGAGTTTGAGGAGCCTTAAAAGTGCAAAGGGGACTACGAGTACTAGGAGCAAAGGAACCCCAAGGTGAGTAAACACTATGTTCACAAGTGTGAGTAAACCCAATGTTTTTGATACAAGTGTGAATAAACGCAATGTTCTTGTTACAAATGTGAACAACATCATGTTGTGCTTTAAGAATGTGATATATTGATATGTGAACCTTTGTGAGCTTTGAAACCCAAGTTCTTTCCTTTTTCATTTTATAACATGATTTCTTTGTTAAGCTTGGATTGCCAAAGGACATTTGGTTCAAAACTATTTTGCTTATCCGATGAGAACATTTTTTTTGATAAACACCCTAACTTGTGTTCTTTCTGGAACTACACTTTTATTGTATTATTGTTGTAAGCCAAACTACTATTGTTATTGAAATACATGTTATTGTTGCCATATGTGATATTGTTAATTGTGTTTACCAATAGCTCTAGCTATGGTACCTTTACCCTTTATGCAGAATCCTCGTGCCGATGCAGGTAATCATCGGAACCTGTGCACATGGTCTTAACCCGATGCATAGGGGTAGTGTATCCACCTCAGCTAGAAGGGGCGATTCTAACCGTGGAGCCTGATCAGTTTCACACTTTATAAGTGATGGGAGTTGGAATTTGGCAAAGGCCACCTCTCCTCGATGTGTTTAGAGTGGATTGAGCAGTGTCTCCACTCTATAAGTGTTATAAGTGTGATTTCTGCAAACTTGCTAAATTGAACCTTGCTTAAAATGCAACCTGATTCATGAGTTATAAACCATGAACTATGTGTATAAGCTATGTGTTTCCTTTCAAAGGAATATGTGATAATGTATGAGCCCTTTTTGTTTACTCATTGAGATCATCTATCTCACCCCTTTTCCTTGTGTGGTTCCAGGTGAGCAAATGTGAGGAGGCAAGGTGATGGCTCAAGCATGCTACTTCGCTTGGGGAATTCCTTGTCCGAGCGATCAATAATACTATGTTATGAAGTCTTGTCTTTAGATGCTCTGGGAATGTTAATTGTTACTTATAGAGATTTATATTATTTTCCTTATGGAATTTATATGTAACGATTTACTTTAAGTCTTCCGCAAATTATGGTATTTATCTAGATGTTTTAAATGAGTTAATGAAAGAGGTTCGGTAAGATCCTAGGCATGATTGTTATGTGTTAATGGGTTCTATGGGCATGGGTGACCTTATGTCTCCCCATGTTCTAGGACCGTCATATCTCATAAGGTTGGGATGTGACAATACTGCTGCTACTAATGATGATAATATTGAGTTGATTTAGGACTCCATTGTTAGTTCCTACTTATATTATTACTCTTTTATCATTTATAATTTATGGTTGTTACTTTTTTATGATTTATAACTTATGTTAATATTTTAGTACTAATTACATTTTTAATATTCATATTAATATTGTTAACATTGCTGAAATATATTAGTATATAAATATAAATATCAATATAAATATAAATATAACGTATATAAATATATGTAATAATATAATAATAAATAAAAAAACAAATAAAATACATTTGCGACGGATTTTTGTGACGAATTTGCCACGAAAACTAGTTTTAAGTAAAATATTGCGATGGATTTTTTTGACAGATTTGCGACAAAAAATAAATGATAAATTTTTAAGTAAAAAATTGTGATGGAATAAATGGATAATTGTGACGGATCAATTTAATTCTAAATTACAATGAAATTGTGACAGAATATTCCATTGCAATTAAATGGCGATAGATTTCTTTAAATCAGCAATGGATTTTATTAAAATTTAATTCTAAACTCCAACAAATCAGCTACGAATCAGAGACATATCAGCGGCAAAATTTTTGTCTCTGAATTTTGCAACAGAATTTAGCATGAAAATTTTCGTCATAGATTACTGACAGATTTCTATTTTCGTCGCAAAAAAAATCAATGACTATGATTATAGTGATGGAATTTGTTCATTGCAGTTTTGTCACTACAATCATTTAGAGATGGAATTTTGCTATTTAGCGATAGAAAATTTCGTCGCTAAATAGCAATTTTCTGGTAGTGCAAGAAAAGGAATCAAAGGGACATCTAGGCTAGTGGCTAGACATTTTTGGGTGTATTGATGGATATGAATGACTCAGATGAAAAGGAAGAGAAAAGAACAAAAGGGATGTCTAGATTAAATATTTCTGGGTGAATGATTATGGATGGAGAAAAGGATGGAAAAAGGAACTAGAGGGATGTCACTATTCAAACATTTCTAGGTGAAGGATATAGTTGACTTTAAAATGAATAAGGATAGGATAAGGAACTAGATCGACCTTTAACTAATAGTTTAAACGTTTCTGGGTAAAGGACATGATCATTCAAAAGGAGAGATAAAAAAAAACCATATGGATGCCTAGGTGATCATTTCCAAATATTTATGGGTGGATTGATTGATAAAAAAAATGCTTATAATATCTTTATATAGGTTTTTTGGTGATTGGGGTAAATGAGATGCCCCCTAGCATCTATATTAGTAATATCAATGGCCCTAAGCTTAATTTAAAAACTCCTATTCTAAAATTCTAACTAACAATCTGTTTTGCTTTAGAAAGTCTATTTAGTCAATGATCTTATTCTTGGTTAGGGTATTTGGATTGATCATTCTTCAAGAATTCAAATTGATGATCCGCCAAAAACTTAGGTTAATGATCTGTCTTAATTTAAGACTTTAGATTGATGACTTATCTATCGTGAAATGGAAATGAAAATGTAAGGATTTTTGTGAATTGGATACTTTAAGCTTATGAAGGGTCAACTTAGTTAGAGAGTGCTAATCTTTTAGGAGGAAGGTGCCCTCATTTTAGGAGGATGCATGGTTATTCAGTATTAGATTAATCGGCTATCTTAGAGATGATAAGGTTATACTCAATCCGACTTTGGTATAGGGTTGGTTAAAGGGCTAATCAATAGATAAAGGTTTATTGATTCATCCTTGGAGGAGATTAGATTAAAAAGTTCGATCAGGCATCGACCTTAGGGAAAGTTGAATTTGAAGGCTTAGTCAGGTTTATGTCTATGTAGGTGGTCAAATTAGAAGTCAATTAAGTTTAAAGAGGTATCACTTAGCTTCAAGGAGGTACTAGTTAGTTTTAAAAGGCATCAAATTAAAAGGGTTTCAATCATATTCATAAAGGCATTAATTAACTTAGAGAAGGTACCACTCAGTTGTGGGAAGATGTTGGTTAGCTTCATGTAAGAGAGGCTATTAGCTCAGCCTATGGATGATCACACATGCATGTATGTTTGTGCATAAATGATGTATGTTTATATATATATGTTTTGGGATTTGTGGACCTTTTGTTTAATTTCTATGCCATGGATGATTTATGATGATGCTTATAATGGATGATTGCATTGATGTAAGAGGGTGGATTCGTGAGTTTGTTTCGTGAATGTAATTTTTCATGTGACTTTTGCATCTATAGAAGCCATATTTCAACCATTGCATGCATTTGTGGATTGAAAAACTCAAGAAAGTAGAAAAGATTAATTTGGGTAGATACGACATTGTAGCGATGGTGATACTATGGGGAGCACAGGTTGACTAGAAATTTTTTTAGGGCTTGTTTTAGGTTTTAGGATCCAGCAACGTATGTATTTCATTTTAGTGTTGCTGAGTGTGAACCCTTAAAAATGTACCTCCAGTGGACCGTCTTTCAGTTATGAATCCACAGAATCAAACAGAGCTCGAATCGGAGCTGAAATGGGCCTGAAACAGACAGAAACAGATCAAACTGCGTGAGTGGCACGCTGCCATCTAGGAGGCACATTTTCTATGCTGCCCAAGAGGTGGCACGCATTTTGTGCATCTGGCGTTATAGCCGTGCTACTGTGCGCGGCATCAATAGGATGTCGGCAGTCTGGCAGCACGCCTTCCATGCCGCCCAGACGGCTGGCGCGTCAACTGTGCTGCCTATACTGCTAACGCTGCCGTCTATACCGCCGGCTCCTCCTCTGGCAGCTCTATAAATAGGAGCTTCCTCCAGCCTCAATTGGCATAATTCCAAAGCATTCTAAAGCAATTCAAGAAGTTTTTAAAGCAATTAAGGCATATTTCAAAGCATATTTTCATTCTTATACTAACATACTTGTTGTTTCTAGGTCCAGATTCCAAATTTCCTTCAAATTCAAGGTGGAGTTGAGATATGGGGCAAAACTAATTCCATTCGTTCGAAAGCCAAGAAATGCAAAAGTATAATCCCTTTCCTATTTTAAAATTCTAAATTCAGATTTAGAATTCTCTTTAGGTCTAAAACTGAAAAGATCTAAAAACTTATTAATTTAAGAATCAGAATTAAGTTAATAAGCAAATCAACACCTTTTTTATAACCCCTCCTTCGCAAGAAGGGAGAACTGTGTGGGGTTTAATTCCTATTTGATAGGATATGCAAGCTGCCATTCTGAAGGGCATCAACTCCAAAAATCTTTTTATCAATATTTAGTCCTTTTTATTTTATTTTATTTGTGTTAATCTTTTCTTTATGATTTTTATTTTAGTTTATTTGGGGAAATGTGTGCTTTTCCTAGTACCCATAAGGGCTAGAGGAAAGATCCTCTTTATTTCATTTGTTTTAAAATTGTAATAATTAAGTATGATTTATTTTGCCTATTTATTATTGCTATTCCATCACATCATATATATATATATTTGTTCATTCATCATTATATTCCTGTTCATGCATACACAAAAACTATTTTTTTAAGAGTTATTTTGCATTTTTAGCCAAACTAAAGAAAATAACATTTTCTTAATTGTGTAATTACCAAAACCTAATCCCTAAACCCTCTTTGGTCACTCGTGGATTGGTGCATTTTCCATTAGGATAAATCAAATTTTGGAGTCAATCATGTTGGGTTTTCTTTAATTTTCCCAATTAAAATAAATAAATTAAAGTGGCGACTCACTTTTCAACTGTCAAATTACAAAAATCAATTTTCCAAACTCACAGCGAGTTCCAATCATGGAGTTTCTCCTGAAGAGCATTTCGATCCCTCGGCGGATCGGACCGGTGCTCCGGCGAGGCCTCACACTGAGGAAGAGTTGTACTCCATTCTCAAGAAGCTCAGTGCTATGCTTAGCTATGATCTGGAAGCAGTTCTAATGGTGCCAGAGCTTAAAGTTAGGCATTTTTGCATTTTTCAAGTGTTTTTAGACTTGCCTTAAGGATATTACCAGTCAAACAGTAATAGTCAGGTCAATTTGACCGGTGTGATAGAGGAGTTTCAGGATTTTATTGACCATGGGAATTTGAGGAGGCAGAGGATCAAGATGAGGGCTCTGATTTTCAACCTAACAGCTAGGTATTTATTTCTTGATTCTATCCATTAGGGTGATGCTAGGGTAGTGGGTCTAGTGCTTTAGATGGAGCAGAGCCGTTTTGTGGCTAGGGCTATTTTGGTTTAGACATTACTAAGTCTAGATTGCAATGCATGACGTTTGGTAAGATGGACTATTTCTTATGTTATTCTTCATATGAGGGAAAATCTAGTTATTTATATCCTTCCTTTTATAGGTGCTTAGCGAGTTTCTAATTTTGGATTAGATTGTTTTTCAAGCTTGACTTATGGACCATCTCAGGGTGGTGGTCCCTCAAGTAAGAGGTGCTTATATTGCCTCTTAGTACTACATATATGGCACATTTTAATTTGACAAAAGACATCAAAAGAGTGCATTAGATAGCCATTAAAGCTTTGACTAGAGGATATACTTTGGTATCATTAGTGGTATAGGATTAGGTTGTTTATTACCATAGGCCATTGGTGTCAAGTGGTTTATGTGTTGAGTTTAACTCAAACTACCTTTTACCAAAAGATGAGAGTTTTAAGGCAGATGGTCAAGATTTAGGATGTACCCCATTATACCTTTTTTTGAGCCTATGTGGATTATAATCTCTATTGCTAGGGCCATCAAGGGTGGTTGGTTGAGGACTTCTCACTTTTTATGGCCAAATATTGCTTTTTGGACTTCATAGCGGTATAGTGGGTGGCTAACAGAAGTGGTTTAGGTAACTTTGCTAAGAGAGATAGTGGGTGATGCTGTTAGAGGGGAGATAGCATAAGTGATAGTAGAGATAAAGGGTGTTACAAGGCCTAGGAAAGCTACTAAGGGTTTAATATTATAGGCTACATTGGTTACTTAGATTACAGTGGCAGAGTCAGGGGAGACTATGATATAGTGAGGAGGTAGGGTGACACTAAAGTACTAGTTTAGAGAAGGACTACTACAATTAGCACAAAAGGAGGACTACAGTTTCTATAGTACAAAGGAGGATTTTAATTGACACACTAGGGAGTGATTTTTAAGACATTGTTATACAGAAGAGGACTTTTGAGAGCAATTTTGGAACTATGGGTAGTTAGAATATTGCTTTTGATTTTACTATAGTGAGCAGTTTTAGTTCTGCTAGCACTTCTATTGCTACAACAGAGGGACTTACAAAACCTAGGAGGAGGGATGTGACCATTGAGGAAATTGTGGTGGACTCTTGTAATAACCCACACCCACCATAGGAGTTTTCATGACCGTTTACTTGAATTTAGAGCTATTAAAATGTGTGCTTTTATGAAAACTCATGTGTTATGTGATTGATGAGTATATGACATTTTAGATAAGTTCTGATATGCATAATATGAATTATTATTGTGGAATAAGTGATTTATATGAAGTGCATAAGCATAAAATAATTTATTGCACACAAAGTGAATTTTCATGCATAAAGCGATTTTTAAGAATAAAATAATTTTTATGAGCAATTTTAAAATATTTTTAAATAAATATTTTGGGAGAAATTTCAATGAAAATAATAGAAAAATATTTTATTTTTGATTACCTATAATCAGTCCATAAATTAAATAATAAGCCTAACTCACCAAAAGCCCACTATACTAAAGCACTCCTAACCTAGCTCATTAAGGGTAAACTTGGAAATTTCACCCAAAACCCTAATATTTAAGCTAAAATTCAGCCCCCGTGAGTTTAGACAGCCACCATTCTATTTTCCATCATATTTTCTATAGAAAATTCTCTCAAAAAAATATTCTTCCAACTGAAATTCACGAGATACTTTCAAACCTTATGATTTTGCGACCATTTTCATAAGTTTTTCTCTTCTATCAATATATTATTTGATTTTTATGAAACTAATTATGAGAAAATTATTTTGGGCTATTCATTTACTGATTTTCTATTGATTAAATTTGGCCTAAGTGAATTCTTGAAAAAGAAATCAAATTTTCCACCAAAAACACAACCCTCTCTAAGCGAATTCTCCAAAGATGAATCCTAAAACTCAAAATTTGAAATTTCATGCATAAACACCAGGGGAGGCTTCTGATTTGAACATATTTGTGTTCTAAACTAATTTTTTTTTTTTTTTTTTTTTTTGTGTTTAGATGAAAAATATTGATTTAAATCATATTTTTGTATATTACTGTAATGATCGGAAAATACTGAAAAGCAAGAGAATTCATGATTTTCACTCTAAACCTTAAAATTAGAATTTTTATGCATATGAATTACTTATGGTTGCCGATTCCTATATATTGATGTTCTAAAATGATTTTTGTTATGTTTACATGAAAAATATTAGTTTAAATCATGTGTTTAAATATTACTGTAATAATCGGAAAGTACTAAAAACAAGAAAGATTTATGGTTTTCATTCTAGAAACTAAAGTTGGAAAATTTTCATGCATATATTTTTATATAGGTGCCAATTCATATATAAATATTCTAAATTTATTTTTGCCATGTTTACATGAAAAATATTGATTTAAATCATGTGTTTGTATATTACTGTAATGAACAAAAAGTAAGAAAAGTAAGAAAGTTCATGATGTTCCTTGATTGTATAATTCGACCCACATTGGAAATTCAATCCCAATGTCTATAATTTTTATGTGATATATTTTAATGATTATTGACATGCATATGTGAATGATAAATGATTTGATTGCATGTTGATTGAAAGAATAACTCTAGACAAGTATAGAGAAAATAGGGTATACCTAAGGGTTTCCTAACCCTATTTTTATGATGTGATTAATTTGTTTATGTGATTAAGTGATATAGGAAATAAGTTTTATGATGAGTTAATAATGAGTTAATGATCTTAAATGGATGATGAGATTGATTGTATGAATTGGTCATAAGAGATAAGCAAGATACTTGAAAGGTTACTTGTTAAGTTAATATATATGTGAAGTATTAAGTGTACTAAGTTGAATGCTAAATGGAATTGATACAAGATTATGATATATTGTGTTTGACTTTTAAAAAGTCATAGTATGAGTTATAATGTGATTTCCATGTGAGCCTATGAAGGCTAAGTGTGTAAGACTTTAAAAGTCAACATGTTATATGCAAGTGAAGAGTGCACTTCTAAGTGCAACTCCAAGTATATGTAAATATTATATGTGTATGGGGTAGTTATAGAATAGGATAGCATGATGTTAAGAAAATGCTAAGTATTAAATCATAATTTATTATAGAGCTTGAGGACTATTAGAAGTTCAAGGGCTACAAGTACTAAGAGTAAAGGAACCACAAGGTGAGTAAACATTATGTTCATATTACAAGTACAAGTTATCATGTTATGTAAATCTTTGAGATTCTTGAAACCCAAGTTCCTTTCTATTCCTTCTTATAACTATATGATATCTTTGTTAAGCTTAAATTGCCAAAGGACAAGTGGTTCGAAACCATTTTGATTATTCTATGATAAGAAAAAAACTTTATGACTGTTGCCCTACCTATTATTCTTTCTGGAATCACACTATTAATTATCTTTTGTTCAATAAATTAAACTGCTATTGCAATTGTGCTATATGTTATTGTTTTCTTAAGTGCTATTGTTATAAGTGATTACCATTAGCTTTAGCTATGGTACCTATAAACCTTTTATGTAGAAATCCTTGTGCCATTGCAGGTAATCATTGGAACCTGTGCGCATGGTCTTAACCCAATGGATAAGGGCATAGTATCCACCTCAGCTAGAAGGGGCAGTTCTAGCTATAGAGTCTGATCAATTTCACGACTCTTTACAAGTTACAAGTTGGGAGTTGGAATTTGGTATGATGCCACCTCTCCCTTGAGTGAATTGAGCAGGGTCTTCACACACCAGTATATGCAAGTTAATTGAGCAGGATCTTCACTCATAAGTAATAAGTGTGAATTCTGCGAACCTTGTTAAATTGTAAATCATAAATTACAAATCATGATCTATGAGTTATAAGCTATGAGCCCTTTTTAAGGAATATGTGTTATTGCATAAACTATATTGTTTACTCATTAAGATCACCTATCTCACCCCTTTTTCCTTATGTGGTTCTAGGTGAGCATTATAAAGAGGCAAGGTGATCGCTCAAGCAACCTACTTTGCTTAGGAATTCCCTTGTGAAAGTTATTATTGTGCTATGCTATGATGAGTCCTTAGATGCTTCGGGAATCATTATGATGGGAACTTTATTTTTGGAACATTATATTTTGGTGACTTTATTTAGAGTCTAAGCATTATGTTACTTATGGATTTTATTTAAAGTATATTTTAACTATTCTTCTGGAACTTAAAGTTTTCTTATAAATCGTTTAGTTAAGTTAGTGCATGGGGTTTGGTATGATCCTAGGCAGTGATTGTATGTTCATGAGTGGGTTCTATGGGAGTGGGTGACCTTATGTCTCCCCATGTTCTAGGACCATCATATCTCTAAAATTAGGATGTGACAACTCTAATTCTGATGAGAGCACAAGAGATATGAACTCCAAAAGGAGAAGAGAATTGGCTAAACTATGACTTCAAACATGACCCTTTTGCTTTTGTTTAGGATCTTAATTTTGTATACATTTGCAAATTGATAAGACTGTATGATACAAGATAAACTATAAATGACATTGAAAAGGCTATCATTTTATAATGATGATGGGTTGTATTTTATAAAATGTGTTCACCATTATATGAGACATTTTTATTATTACCATTACTTTTTTTTTTTTAATTTATGCCTAAGTTTCCCTTTCAAGTTTTAAACTTAGCAAGTCCTTTCTATCTCTTTTTTTTTTTCTTTTCTTCTTCTTTTCAGTATTAATTTCTATCCAAGCTGCCCTTTTGGGTTTTCGATTCAACGAGTTTGCTTTAACTTCTGCCTAAACTGCCCTTTCGGGTTTTTGACTTAGCAAGCATTTCCATTCATTTTTTTCTTTTTCTTTTTTTTTTTCCTAGGCAAAAGAACTAAATCAATGATACATTAGGCATAGAGAAAATGAGAATATGATGCTTTGTCATGTGAAGCAAAACTATTTTCATTTTATAGTTTCGACTGCAACCAAATTGAGTTGCCTATATATTCCTTCACATCATTTTTGTTTCATTCATCATTTTTTCTTAGGGAAAATAAAGTCCACAAAGTTCTCATTACACATGCATTGAAAGCAGTAATAAAATATAGATGTCATCTTCGAACAAAATATCTCTTCAGCTGTTCTAGGTTACAAGGATGGGAGAATTTATTTTTGTATATGTCCATAAGGATGGCTCCTCTATTGGATATGATTTTCTTGAGCACACATGGTCTGACTCAATTTAGTCTGAACTTTCCTGTCGAATGATGAACTAGAGCTCTAATATATTTTAGCACAAGATTTCTTTTTTGCAAACTTCTATCTTTCACCTTTTTCATGAAGTGTCTAGTTGTGAGACATTGCCTGAGCACTGGCCTAATCCGTTAGAGGGAATCAGAATGCTCATTTGGGTTTAGACTCATGATGGAACCCTCAAGTTCAAATTTGTTGATTTTGAAAATGATTTTGGGAGTCGCCACCCTAATTTATTTTTAAATAGAAAAATTAAGAAAAAATCCAATTGACTCCAATTCATTAATTTTCGATTAATTTACCTAAGGATAAAATCACTAGCCATAAACCAAGTTAAGTTCGGGGATTAGGTTTTTGGTTTTAAATAATCTAAATTTGGTTCTTAAGTTTAATTTGACTTTAAAAAATTGATTTCATGAATAATATTCATAAGATGGCATATAATTAAATGTATGAACATGGCATAGTATGAATCTATGGTGCATGGAAAATTAATAAAATGATTAAAGTAAACAAACATAAATTAAGAAGAGTGTTCCATCTAATCCTTATAGATTTAGGCAAACCAAAGAATCACTCCTTAATTCCAAAAATAAATAAATAATTGATTATAATTGAAAGCAAAAAGAAAATAGAATCAATTTTGGGATTGGATTTAAATTCCAAAGGTGCCTATGTAGTCCATTGAATAAGGATGAAAATCTACTTAGTTTATTCCATAATTAACTGGAGGGGTTTAAAGGTTGATTTGATTGATTAATTTGAGTTTGTGGATGAGAAGAACAGGATGATATCTTTACTTTTAGAGAGTGAAGAGTTTTACTATACTGAAGTTCCGTTTTATCGAAATCAGGTGATTGGATTAATTCAGGGATTAATTAATTAATTAATTAAATGATTAATTAACTAATTAATGTGATGAAATGGATAAATAGATTAATTAATTAAAATGATTAATTAATTAATTTAGGTAAAAGGGTGGATTTGAAAAAAGGATTAATTTGATTTTGAAAAACAGAGATTAATTAATTAATTGAGTAATTTTTTAATTTAAAAAAGAGTTTTAGTTAATTAAAAAGATTAATTAACTTAGTTAGGGTGAGATAATTAATTAATTAATTATAGAGTGGTTGGAGGGAGAGGAAGAGAGGAATTAGAGGATAGCTATCAACTCTAACTCAAGGAGTCAAGAAAAATAAGAAATGGAGAGGGCTATTTATAAGAAAAGTAAGTGAGGGTAGTTTAGGAATTAAAAAAGTGAAAGTCCAAAAGTATAATGCTGAAAAGGGGTCAAAATTGGATTGAAAAGGGCAAAAGGGTCATTTTTTGGCCAAAAATGGTACAAAAAAGCAGCTCCACACAGAAGGGGCGTGGTCTGCATCAGATTGGGGCATGGATCCGCACAAACCTGGTGTAGATTTGCACTAGGCTTCTGTGGCTTGACCCCTTTTTTTTTTTTTAAGGTTGGTCCAGCGTTTAGGAAATTTGGATGTTTGGTAGAAATGTAATTAAAGGCTAAAAAATTTTCTTTTAGGGAAACTATCCATGAAACCATTAACCGGTTAGCGAGAATGCCATAATGACTCCTTGTAGTGCATTAAACTTAGTAGGTGCCAAGGTATGGCTGGAGGATGAAGGTGCAAAATAAAAGTTCATAGTTTCCCCCTTATCAAAATTGTCTTATCTGTGAGGCAATTTTGATAATAGTGAACCCAAAAGTTGGGATGGTATAAGGAACCAAAGTGATATCTAGGTCAGTACTTGGACATGTTTGGGTGTGAGACATGGTTGAAAAGGAAGATGGTAAAAAGAATCATAGGGATGTTTAAACAATCATTCCTAAACATTTATGGGGGAAATGTGGCTGATCAATGGAAGCGAGAAAGTAGAGCAAAGGGATATCTAGGCTGGTGGTTAGATATTTTTATGTAAATTGATGGATTTGGGTAAAAGAGATGGAAAAAATAACTACATGGATATTTAAGTGACTGTTTTTAGATATTTATGGGTGAAATTGATGGATTTGGGTAGAAAATGGAAAAAAGGAACCACAAACATGTCTAGGTGACTATTTTTGGACATTCATGGGCAGAATTGACTAATAAATGAAAGTAAAAAAAGGGAACCAAAGTGATATCCAAACCATTGGCTAGACATATTTTGGTGAATTGATTGATTTAGTTGATTTGAGATGAGGAAAGGAGCCAGAGGGATGCCTAGATTAGACATATCTAGGTGAAGGACTTAGATAAATTTTTTATAAAGAGATGAAAAAAGGAACCATAGGGATGTCTAGATGATTATTTCTAGACATTTATGGGTGGAAATTAATGGGTTTGGATAAGTGTATCAGTCAACTTCAAAAAGATATCGGTTAACTTCAAATGGTACCAGTTAGCTTCAAAAGGGGTCGATCAACTTTATAGAGGCACTAATAAGCTTTAGCAGATATCGATCAGCTTCGAGGAGGCACTGGTCAGCTTTAAGAGATGTCAGTCAGCTTAAAAAAAGTACTGGTCAACTTTAAAAGATATCAGTTTGCTTTAAGGAGGTATTGGTCAACTTCAGGAGATGTCGATCAGCTTAGAAGAGGTTTTACTCAGCCTTAGAAGATGTCGATTAGCTTTGAAAATTTTCTGCCTAAGTCGCTCTTTCGAGTTTTCAGCTTACTAAGCATTCTTTTCTTTTTCTTTTTTCTTATTTTTTCTCTCTCTTTTTTTTTTTTTTTTTTTTTTTGTTTAGGCAAAAGAATTAAGTGAATGATGTATTAGGCATGAGAATGTGATGCAAATAAAATATTTTATAGTATGATTTAGACCACACCCAAGTCAAGAGGCCTACGTATCCCTTATAATCATTTTCCTATCATTAATTTTTTCATTCTCTAGGAAGAATCAGGTCCACATAATTCTAATTACATATGCATGAAAATAGAAATGAAATACAAATGTCATCTTCAGATGAAGTATTGTTTCGACTAATTCAAGTTGCAAGGATGGCAAAATTCATTTTGTCCATGTCTATGAGGATAGCGCCTTTGTTAGATAGGATTTTCTTAAGCATGAACTATCTGGCCTAATTTGGTATGAAATTTGCTCTCAGATCTTGAATAAAAGCTTTGATCTTTTCCTTCTTATAAAAATTAGGTTAACATGGAATAGTTGCCATGGTGGTATTACGAGGAGTTCAAGTGGATTGAGATTTTTCTGAGGGCTTGACTTAGATTTTGGGATCCAGTGGCCTGTGGTTTCTATTTTGGTGCTGCTAAAGAGGAGTTGTGTCCTACCTTTAGAAAGGAAACTGCTATGGCTTAGTTATAACTCTCAGGCAACTCTGATGGTGCCAGAGTTTAGAGTTTGGCATTTTCTATATTTTTTAGGGGTTTTGGTCTTGCCTTTGGATGTCGCAGGCTAGATAGTGGTTGGTGATGGTCAGGTGAATTTGACCATTGTGATTGAGAAGTTTCATAATCTTAGTGATCAGGGAGATAAAAGGGGGCAAAAGCTCAAGATGAGAGCCTTAGTTTTCTATTTGAGAGTCAGAAACCTGTTTCATGAGTCTATTGATTGGGATGATGCCAAAGTGGCAGGATTGGAATTACAAATGAAACAGAGGCATTTTATAGTTGGAGCCATGCTAGCAAAGATACTGATGATTCTCGATTACTTTGTTCAAGGTTTAGAAAGATGGACTATCTCCTTGGTTATTCTCTAGGTGAGAAAAATTTATCTATTCTTACCCTTTATATTTGGGGTGTTTTATGCGTCTCTAGTTTGAAGTTTTTAGTTATTTTGCAAGTGTGGTTGGTGGATCATTTCTAGGTGTTTAGCCCTACTTCTCAGTACTACATAGGCCTTATTGAGGTTGGGTTAGAGATTAGACATAATGGCTATTAGAGCTTACCAAAGAGGACATATTTTAACACTGGTAATGGTAAGGGATTGGATCTTTCATGATTGGGGGCTATGGGTGTCAAGTGGTTTGCTTGTTGAGTTTGGTTTGAATGACCTTCCACTAAGGGATGAGGTTTTTGAGGTAGACTCAAGATGTGCCTCCAGTTTTCCTTTTTTAAAGTCTTGCATAGATCATAGTTTCCATTACTGGAGCTATCAGAGCGGTTAGCTAAAAGAGTTATCATGTTGTTCATTTTGGGATTTCATTTAGGACTTTAAAGAGGCATGATAGATGGTTGATAAAGGTGGTTTGGCTAGTTAAGAAAAAGTACCAAGCTGCCTTATTGAGGGGAATAGAGAGTGACATAGCTAAGGAGGGAGACATTATAGCAGAAGCCACTGGTAGTAAGAGGATTGCAATACAAATAGAGGGAGTGACTCAATCTTTGAGGGAGACTCTGGAATCTACTAGAAGTTTAACACCATAGGTTGTAATATTGACTTAAACTACAGTGGCAGTGACAAAAGAGACTATAACTATAGTGAGGACAAAATGACACTACAGTGGTGGTTTAAAGAAGGATTGCTATAGTTAGGGCAAAAAGGGTATTGCAGTTTTTGAACTGCACAGGAGGATTTTTAGGAGCAATTTCAGAACTCCTGGTACTCAAGAAAGGATTTTCGATATTACTATAGTGGGGAGTTTTGATTCTATTAGTACTTTTACTATTGCGACAAAGGGAGCGATAGAGATCTAAAAGAGGGGTGTGCCCATTTGAGAAGATTGTGATGGACTCTAATTCTAATGAGGGCATCAAGAGTATGCACCTTAAGAGGTAAAGGAAAATTGGCTAAACTGATACTTATAGGTTAACAAGACTACATGATATAGGATAAGCCATGGAGGACATTAAAAGGGCTATCCTTTTTGTCATGGGTTTGTATTTTGCAAAATTTGATTACTATTAAATGAGATATCTTTTATTTTGCTTTAATTTCTACCTAAGTCACCCTTTCGAGTTTTTAGCTTAGTGAGCATTCTTTTTATTTTCTTTTTTCTTCTTTTTTTTTGTCTGTTTTCCTTTTTTTTTTTTTTTTTTGTTTTAGGCAAAAGAATTAAGTGAATGATTTACTAGGCATAAGAATATGATGCAAATAAAATATTTTATAGTATGATTTGGACCATACCTGAGTCAAGCTGCCTACGTATCCCTTATATTCATTTTCCTATCATTAATTTTTTCATTCTTTAGGAATAATTAGGTCCACATAGTTCTAATTACGTATGTATGAAAACAGAAATGAAATGCAGATGTTATCTTCAGATGAAGTATTGTTTCATCTAATTCAAGTTGTAAGGATGGTAAAATTCATTTCCGTCCATGTCCATGAGGATAGCGCCTTTGTCGGATAGGATTTTCTTTAGCATGTATTGTCTGGCCTAATTTGGTCTGAACTTTGCTCTCGGATCTTGAATTAAAGCTTTGATCTTTTCCTTCTTACAAATACTTGTCTTTCACCTTATTATTGAATTGCCCAATAGGTTTGTACTGATAGCCATGAATTTCATACAAAGTATCCAACCTCTTTTTATCAATGGCCTTTAACTGGTCATGATGCCCTCTAATCTTCTCTCTACAACTTCTACTGGATAGGCTTCTTGTGTGTATAGGTCTTGATCTTATGAACTATGATACTTGGATCATTCTTATCATGTCCTTGTCTTGTATAAAACAGCTCATATGCTTTTCCACTACTGCAATAAAAATGCAATGTATGGAATTTTGGACCATATTTTTTTGTTTTTTTATTTTTTGTTCCTTTTTTTTAAGATGTCCTATTTAAAGATGTATCAGAAAAAATTAAAGCAAATCAGAACATTCAAACTTTTTATTATCGATAAAAGTCCTATCAATAGTCACATTGAAGGATAAGCCTAAAAAGCAAAATACAAACTCAGAATGGCAAGACTTAATAGACTCAAATTCAAAGAAAGATTTAATAGAAATAGACTCAAGAGAATTAAACTTGAACTCAGACTAAGATGACTTAGACATAGACTCAAACAACTCAAACATGAACTCGAAGGACTTGGATAGGGGCACAGTAGGGCGGCATTCTTCTCAAAGTGCCAATTATCAGGTGAAACTTGAGATAGTTGAGTGAGCTTGGTGGTTTAGAAAAGGATTGATAGTGGTGCTAGACTTTGGATTTTGGAGCAATGATGTCTTCGCTATCAATGAGATCTTGAATTTTGTGCTTCAAAGCCTTTCATGCATCAATTTTGTGCCCTGGCCTTTGATGATAGTCACAGATCTCATTGGCATTATATCCTTTGGGTAAGGGGTTTGGAAGAGGTTGTGGTTCTAAGGGCTTAACTAGATTAGCCTCAAAGGCCTTCTTGTAAACAACGCTGAGTGGCATGCCCAGCTTAGAGAAAGTCCTCTTTGTTTCTAATTTCATCAGTTGGTGACAAGAGATAACATTTACCTCCCCCTTTCTTTAGGTGGTAGAATTGGTGCTATTGGTGGTGTAGTTAGTGTTCTTGTGATACCTCAAACTAGAGTACTAATCCTTTACTTGCCCCGATTGGATCAAATCCTTGATCCTGGTGATGGTGTTAATAAGAGCTTTAAAGTTAAGGACATACTGCATTTGCAGATGAGTCTATTATTGGGGGAGGAGATTCTTGACAATGGTGTCAATTTGCATTATTTCGGATAGACAGTTCACCATTTGGGCTGCTTTTGCCCTCTACCTTATAAAGAACATGGTGAAGGATTCTCTTTGACCTTGCTTGGTTATTTCTAAATCCCTTTAAGTAACATCTATTTCCATATTATAGTGGTATTATTTAATAAATACTTTGCATATGTCATCCCAAGTTTTCTTATGATTCTGGTCGAGATCTAGTAACCACTTAATAGCAGTCCCGGTCAAAGATTATTGGAATAACTGAGTAAGGAGCTCATCATCCATACTAAAGTGTCTTCTAGCACCCATATACATCTTGAGGTGAGTTTTAGGGCATATAGTGCCATTAAACTTGTCCATAACTGGCATCTTAAATTTTGGAGGAACTCATGCATTCTGAAAGAGAGCTAAAGAGTTAACATCTATCATGTCCTTTTGCTTTTTTATGTTCTTGATTGTTCTCTCCATGGCCTTAATTCTCAATCAATTTCTTAGCTTTAGGAAATCCAGAGAAATCTCCACTTTGAAAAGGATTTGCAATGGGAGAAGGAGTGGTTATGTTTAAGTCCATGGCAGGAGAGGTTAGAGTTTCAAGTGCTTTCCCATTATTAGTGAGATCAATAATGGAAGGAGTAAAAGTAGGGGCATGGCTAGTCTTGACTTAGGCAGATGTAGGCTTAACACATGTAAGAGGATGAATAACAATGGCATTAGTCATTTACTTGAGCTCATTGATGATCTACTAGCATTGGCAGTTAAGGGCATTATGTAAGGGTGGCAGACTGGGCACTGAGATCATTGGTGAAAGTTTCAGCTTGGGTTTTAGAGGTAGTAGTGAATATGGCTTGGAAAGTCTCCTCTTGTTTCTTGAGGAAGTCAGTGAAAAAGGTGTTCATTACATCTTGGTCAAAAGAGCTGGAGGTATTGGCCATTGCTACCTTGAAAATAGAAAATAGAAAAATGGGTAAGAACACAAAATTATGAAAAAAGGGAAGGTGTGTTAGGAAAAGGATTCCTTCCATATGATTGGTCACTGGGTTTAAATGTTGACAAGGTGAGTGTGTGAGCTTACTATGTTTTAAGGTAACAGACCATCGATTTAGGTCTTTGAGGTGTTTATGGATTTACCTTATCGAGCTTCTCATGTTATGTATGCATTGCAATGTCATGATTCATGCTAAAAAGATTTCAGGCATATGCACAAATGTCTCCATTATGGTACATGGAACCTAGGGTCAACACTAGGGTGACTACATGCATAAGGGTGAAGTTGTTTGATTAAGGGTCCTTGTCCCACTAAAGCATCGATATACCTAATCACATATGAGGTAAGGAGCCTCGTATGGGTCCAACGGTACTAATTGCTCGTTACACCACCAAAATGATCAGGGATTCATCATAGAGTGGAATGCTTTTTCTATCTCCCAATATACTCAAAAAGAGTTGTCAAGCTAATGCTACTCACTATCCAAAAGTTTTCCTAAAGTTAAGGTTAGGCAAGGAGCCCTTATTATGCAAAGTGATGCATGAAAATCAAATTATGCTTAATAAGCCAAATGGAGATTATTTTAGAAAATTTTTTCCTTAACCAAATAGTATTCCTCTTATTTTCCTTTTTATTTTTTAAAAAAAAAAAGTAGCATTTAGTCCCCAGTAGAGCCATCAAAGATGAGGCTTTGTTCGAGCACCGACCCAATCCGCTAGAGGGAATCAGGATGCTCATTTAGGTTTAAACTCACGCTGGAATCCTTGGGTTTGGACTGGTTGATTTTGAAAATGATTTTGGGAGTTGCCACCCTAATTTATTTTAAATAAGAAAATTAAGGAAAAATCAATTGACTCCAATTCATTAATTTTCAATTAATTTACCCAAGGATAAAATCACTAGCCTCGAACTAAGTTAAGTCTAGGGACTAGGTTTTCGGTTTTAAATAATCTAAATTTGGCTCTTAAGTTTAATTTGACTTTGAAAATTTGATTTCATAAATAACATTTATAAGATGGCAAATAATTAAATGTATGAACATGGCATAGTATGAATCCATGGTGCATGGGAAATTAATAAAATGATTAAAGTAAGCATCCACAAATTAAGGAGAGTGTTTCCTCTAATCCTTATAGATTTAGGGGAATCACATAATTACTCCTTAATTCCAAAAATAAATAAATAATTGATTATAATTAAAAGCAAAAGGAAAATAGAATTAATTTTGGGATTAGATTTGATGTTTGGATTTAAATTCCAAATATGCCTATGTACCCCATTGAATGGATATCAAAATCCACGTAGTTTGTTCCACGATTAAGTGGAGGGGTTTAAGGATTAATTTGGTTGATTGATTTGAGTTTGTGGATGAGAAGAAAAGGTTAATACCTTTGCTTTTAAAGTTTCTAGACCAAAATTCTGTTTTATCGAGACTGGATGATTGGATTGATTAAGGAATTAATTAATTAATTAATTAAAATGATTAATTAACTAATTAATGTGATAAAATGGATGGATGGATTAATTAATTAAAATAATTAATTAATTAATTTGGATAAAAGAGTTGATTTGAAAAAATAATTAATTTGATTTTGAAAAAAAATGAATTAATTAATTAATTAAAAAGATTAATTAATTAATTAATTGAGTGATTATTTTAATTTAAAAAAAAGAGTTTTAGTTAATCAAAAAGATTAATTAACTTAATTAGGGTGAGATAATTAATTAATTAATTAAAAAGATTAATTAATTAATTAGAGAGTGGTTGAAGGGAGAAAAAGAGAGGAATTAGAGGATAGCTAGAGAGGAATTAGAGGACAGCTATCAACTCTAACTCAAGGGATCAAGAAAAATAAGAAATGAAGAGGGTATTTACAAGAAAAAGTGGGTGAGTATAATTTAGGAATTGAAAAAGTGAAAAGACCAAAAGGATAGTGCTGAAAAGAGGTTAAAAATTGGGTTAAAAGGGGCAAAAGGGTCATTTTGGTGCAGAAAACGGTACATAAAATGCAGCTCTGTGCAGAAGGGGCATGGATCCACATCAGGTCTACGACTCAGCCCTTTTTTTTTTTTTTTTTTTTTTTAAGATTGGGTGTTTTAGGGTTTAGAAAATTTGAATGTCCGGTGGCAATGTAACTAAAGGCTAAAAAAAATTTATTTCAAAGGTGCTACCCTTGAACCCCTACCCACTAACTAGCTAGTGGGACAGCCGTAACGACTCCGAGTAATGTGTTAAACTTAGCTAGTACCAAGGTACAGTTGGATGAGAAGGTGCAAAATTAAGGGTTCAAACTGGTTAGCTTCTGTTGATAGCCCTGAATCTTATACAAAGCATCCATTCTCTTTTAATGAATGGCATTTGATTGGTCATGATACCCTATGATCCACTTTGCTTTCATTTTCTACATCTTCTGTTTGATAGGCTTCATATGTGTGTAGGTCAGGATCTTGTGAATTGTGATGTTCAGATCTATCCCTACCATGTCCTTAGGTTTCCATGCAGAACAATCTTTGAGCCTATAAGCCTTTTTTGGATTAATGTTTGCTTGTTACGATATGCAAATGTAATGTATGCAGTTTTTGGTTTTTCTTCCATGTCATAATTAATTAATACTTTCACTTTTCATTTTTTATTATTATTATGTTTTATTTCATTTATTTTATTTTCTTTTTTGGATTTCCCATTCAAAGATGACTCAAAAGAAGTATAGCAAAGTAGAAAGTTCAAACTTTTCATTGTTATAAAAGTCCCCTCATTATGGGTTAGATTGGTACTAAAAGATAAGCTCGAAAGACTTGTTATAGACTAAAAAAGATAGGACCTAACATACTTAGATTGCAAAAAAAAAAAAAAAAAAAGAAAGAAAAAAAGAAAGACTTAACAGAAATAGACTCATAAACTTAGGCGACTAAGACTCAAACTTAGATGACTTGGACATAGACTTGAATAGACTTAGAGGACTCGAATAGGAGCACATAGGGTTGGCACTCTTCTCAAAATACTAGCAACTGGGTGGAGCTTGATATGGTTAAATGAGTTCAATAGTTTAGAAAAATATTAGTGGCAATATTAGGCCTTGTCTGAGAGTAATGATTGTCTCCATTGTTGATGAGATCTTAAATTATATGTTTCAAAGCTTTACATACATCGATTTTATGTCTTGCTTCTTGGTGGTAGTCATAGTACTTATGAGCAATGTATTACTTGGTTAAGCAATTAGGAGGTGCTCTTGGCTATAAAGGCTTTACAAGGTGAGCTTCTAAAGCTTTTTTTTTTTATAGACAGTGCTTAGAGATATGCCCAATTCAAAAAAGGTTCTTCCTTCCAATCTTATAGGATGCTGAAGGTGATAGTAGCTTCTTCTTTACTCTGCTATTCAACAAAGGTAAGGGTAGTGTTGGTGTCACTCTTCTTGCACTTTTTTTATATGGTGGGAATTTATTCTAGTGTGCTATGCTTCAAGACTTTCTTAACAATGGGTAAGGTAGGATTTTTGTTACTTTGAAAAGGATTCAAATAGAAGGATAGGTTGGTGTTAGGGATTGATGGCATGGTTAAGGCTAGGATGGTGTTGATGCTTGGGATTGGCAATGTGAGGTTATGGGTCAAGTAAATGGTAGGTGCTATGATGGCATTGGTATTTAAGATTGGCAATATGAAGTTATGAGTCAAGTCAATAGTGGAGGCAGCATTAGCAGACTTAGCTTGGTACATTATTCCCCTCACTTTGTCGATGATGAGTTGGTGTTGGAGGTTCAAAGCATTATTGAAAATAGTAGTGAGATGGTTTAATGTATTATTAAAGTTGAAAGGTTAAAGCTTGGTTGAAATTGGTTTGCAAGCATCAAAGATAGAGGTAAGTATGGCTTGGAAAATTTCCTCTTGCTTTTTGAAAAAAAATTCATGTTGTCTTGGTCAAAAGAACCGACCATCAAGTCCTTTAAAAGAAATAAAAAAAGAAAGGAAAAGAATAAGAATTTACATTTGAAAAGAGAAAAGGGGGTATGAGTGCAATGATATGTCAGGAAAGGATTCCCTTATATGGTTGGTCAAGAGTTGGAAACTGTGGTTTTTTGTGTTCTTAAGCTGATAGAACATTGGTTTCAGGTTTTTAAGGTGTTTAGGCTTTTATTCTTGAGTTTCTTATGTTATGTATGTATGACAATGTCATAATACATGTCAAAAAGGTTTCATGGATATATGCATAAATGTCTCGATTATTATAGTACATGGAACCTATGGTCAAAAGTTAAGACAACTATATGCACAAGGGTGAAAGGTGTTTGATTAATGGTCTCCTTCCCACTACAGCATCGACATACCTAATCATATGTGAGTCAAGGAGCCTTATATGGGTCAAACAATACTGATTACTTGTTACACTACCAAAATGATTAGGGATTCATACTGGGGTAGAATGCTTTCACTATCTCCCAATATATTCAAAGAGAGTTGTCGAGCCAATACTACTTGCCATTAAAAAATTATCCTAAAAACTAAGATTAGGCAAAGAGCCTTTATTATGCAAAATAATTCATGAAAATCAAATTAAACTTAATTGAGCCACAAGGGGATTATTTTGAAAAAATTTCAACAAAATAGTAATCCTCTTATTTTACTTTTTCTTTTATTTAGAAAGTAGTAGCCAATCCCCAATGGAGTCGCCAGCCATAAGGCCTCAACCAAGCACTAGTCTAATCTGCTATGAGGGGGTCAAAATGCTCATTTAGATTTTAGACTCACATTGGAGCCCTTGAGTTTGGATAGTTTGATTTTCAAAATGATCTAGGAGTCATCATCCTAATTTATTTTAAAATGGAAAAATTAAGGAAAAACCCATTTGTGACTCTAATTCATTAATTTACCTGAGGATAAAATCACTAGTCTTTGAAATTAAAAAGTATTCGCATATTAGATTTTTGATTTTAAATAATCCCGATTTAGCTCATAAGTTTAATTTGGCTTAACAAAATTGATTTCATGGATGACAAATATAAATAACAAATTATTAATGTATGATCATTATGTAATTATGGATGTATGGAAAATAAAAAGCAAATAATTTAGAACATTCACAAGTTAAGGAGAGTATTCTCTCTAGTCCTTTTGGATTGTAGGAGAACCACATATCACTTCTTAACTCCAAAATAATTAAGTTATGTTCAATTACATTAATTAAGAAATGGAATGCCTTCTTTAGGCCTTATTAGATTTTAGAGAGACTACAAATTCTCTTACAAAATATGAATATAAATATTTACACTTGAAAAAATAAAAAGGGAAAGGGATTGATTGGAACTTTGAATTTGAGGTTTGGATTTAGATTCCAAACGTGCCAATGTGTCCTATTAAATGATGATCAAAACCTACATAGTTCATTCCATGATTAAGTGAAGGGATTTAGGGGGTTTCATTTGAGAATTTGAATGTGTGAGAGGAGATATTACACCTTTATATGTGTCAAGTGAAGAGTTTTGCCAGACTAAAATTTCGTTTTATCAGTACCGAAAAGCGAGGATCCTACTCAAGAAAAGTAGATGAGAATGAGACATTGGATGAATTGGTGGATTAATTAATTAATTGAAATGATTAATTAACTAATTAACTGAATTGATTATATGGATTAATTAATTACTTAATTTGATTGATTAAGTGGATGAGTTAACTAATTAATTAAAAGAATTAATTAATTAATTGGATTGGATGAATTGATTAAAAAGGATTAATTAATTAATTTAATTAAGAGGTGGATTAATTAATTAATTAATTAAAATAAAATTAAGAATATGTTTTATTGGAGGGAGAGAAAGAAGATGAGAAAGTTGATAGCCTATTAACACAAACTCAAGGGGTATGAAAAAATGAAAGAAATAGAGGCCTGTTTATAGGCAAATAGTGGTAAGAGTATTTTGAGCAATAGAGAAGTAAAAAGACCATAAAGGTAGGGGCTAGAAAATAGGTTATAGGGGTAAAAAAAAATTTTCTAGAGGGGCAGAAGGGGACTAGCCATGAAACAGGAGGTACGATGCTGCATGAGCCTTGTGTGGCCTAGCAAGGGTGGTTGGCAGTAGGCTACCAATGCCATTTGTGGCAATGCAAGTGGCCCTAATAACGGATACCTTTTTTTTTTTTTTTTGGGTCACTATCCCTGAACCCCCCATCCGCAAACCATTTAATGGGACTGCGATACCGGTTTTGTATAGTACACTAAACTCATCATGTGTCAAGCTGCAACTGTATCATAAGAATGCAAAATTAAGGGTTCACACACACACACACACACACACATATATATATATATATACTCTTGTTTTGGAATCTTCAAATAATTGCATACATTATGAGAATTTATAATGTTGTATGATTATTTTATTATTTTTAAACATGTTCTTTACTCACTGAGCTTTTCTCCAAAGCTCACCCCTATCCATTGACTAGTGTTCGCATATGTATTAGAACTATCACTTTGAGCTAAATTAAGAAGGTGAAAGATTTGGATTGCAGTTGATTGCCAACCTAGTCTTATTTTTCCCTTAAGGATAAGTCAAAAACATAATATTTTATTTTAATATAATTAAAGTTGTAGTCACTCTAGTGCTTCATGAGTGTAAATTAGATATTGTTATATATGTACAAAGAATTATGTACCAAAACCTATTAAATATAAATTTAAGTATGTATATGTCAATTGAAAATTGACTTATTAAAGTGAGGCATAAGGTTGGATTTGGAAGTGCTATTTGTTTATAGATTGAGATCTTGGCAGTAGTTTCATGATACTATATAGATTGATAACAAATATGGGTTCTATAGGTTTTCGGTAGCCATAGACTTACCCATGCCCTAGGATCACTGTAGCTTAGAAGTTAGGTTGTGATGTATTTAGTGTACATCCTAACATATGGCTCCATTTCTTCATAGCTAAGCAAAACATATGAGTGAGTCACCTGATACTCTTCCGTAATAAGAAGATTTGATTTTAAGCAACCAAATGAATGATTAGGATATTTAAAAATATTGAGTTCGAGGAACCCTGTTATGCAGTGTGTGTACATGATCTTCAAAGTATAGTGAGAGCACAATACTATTTCTTCTTCCATAACAAAAGCATTACATATGGATCCCTTGACCCTTAACTTATTCACCACATTAAGTTTTAGTTCTTGCTAGTACATATGATATTAGATTATAAATGTATAAGAAATTATGTTAATGGAAGACTTACCTAACGTATGTGAAATATCATATTTTTAATTACCTCTTGAAAGGATACATTCACCTGTATTGAATTGATCTTATTATACAAGCATCATATAGTAGATGTATGGGCAGATGTTCCTTGCAATAAAAAAAACCTTGAAGGAAATACGTGCTCTAACTTACACAAAATAATAAGGATTGCTGTCTCCAGTTAGCCATGTCATCATCCTTATAATAGTAGAAGTTAAATCCTTAAAAAGACAAAAAAAGATTCAATTCTATCAATGCTTTCCACACATTTAATGGCAACAATTCACAAAAGATGATGGGAATTAATCTATGTATGAAAACATGATATTAGTGACTCTTCATCCTAAACATCTTTAACTTCTACATGTCAACACAACGTGTGATACTTAACATATATCCATCCTAGTATTTAAGTTATTTAATCTATTTACATCCTTTCTTGGCTAATGTGTAGCATGCTTTTGGATACTTAACTGAATGATCTATTGCCATCTCTAAGCATCGGTAGTACTCTTTCAACTCTTGCCTCGACTTTGTTGCATTTTTGGTTTTTCCTAATTCATTCATTACCATATTAAGCACATTGTCAAACACATTTTTTAAATGTGCATCAAATTAAAGTTATGTTTGACAAGGAGAGATGTCCAGTATGCAAATTCCAAAATATGCTCTTCTTCTTCCACTAGTGAATTTTAGCAATATAAGCGTTTTGTTGTAGAGATCCCAATTTTTTTGCTGTCATTATCCCTAATTAAGTAATATGATTTAAAATATCAATACCAGACATAATAAAGGGTGCCATGTCACTCATAGCTTTATTCTTCAAGAAAGAGACCCAATTCTTTCTAAACGGATGTCCTCATGATAAAAACTTATGTTAATTGTCAAACCATAATTGCTTTCCACTATTTGAAAGTGTAAAAGTATCTAAGTCTTCCATACAATAGGAAAAAGACAATTGTCCTATCATACTCCAATTCAACAATATAGAGAAAGTTAAGAGGTAATTGATTGTCCATATAAAGGCCGCATGAACTGGAAGTTCTATTTTTTAAAGATGTAACTTAGCTATCAATGGCTGTAAGAAAACATCAATATTTTTTCTTTTGATATTTGGGAGCTAACACCAGAATTGTGGGGAACATGGCATTTGCTTTCATGCACATTTAAGGAAAAAGATTATACATTATTAGCATCACTAGCCATGATGAGTATTGTTACCCTAATTGACCAAAAGGTTGAAAATCATCAATACACAAGCCAAGTCTAACATTTCTTGTCTTGACTATAAACTCTAGGTGTGTGTCATTAAAGTGCCTCCATGCAATTGAATATGAAGGATGACATATTACACCCTTTTTTATCTGATGCTCTATATGCCATCTCATCTCTATAGCTATGGCACTTGAATTGTACAACCTTAAGAGTCTTGAGGTTACAGGGAAGTAAACCATGACTTTAGAGGGAACATTTGTACTCCTTGAACTAGATTCAACTCAATTCAATGTCTTACACTACAAGTGGCCATAAAACTTGCATTCTATCATATCAATGTCTTCACCCCAGTATAACACACATCCATTTAAGCAACAAGTGGTCTTTGGATTTAACATTTATTAATCAAGTGACTAATGACAACTATGAGTGATTCTAACACCTGGCTATAGTGCTATGGTTGCAAAAGTTAGTATATCAAAAATTATTGAGCCTAGGGATCAGGAATCTGGTTCTCTTCTATTATACTGAAGTCAGGGCCAATAGTATCCATTATTATATACTTATAAGCATTACTAAACATCTCTTCTTCATTCCCAAACATTAGTTATTCATCTAGGACATCATAGTCAATAGAACCGATATTCATTTACAAGGGTTATGTTTCACCATGTAGTATCTATAAAAAGTAATCCTATATAAACCCATGCTTCATCAAGTGGTACGTTACCAAATCAGGTTCTTAAAATGGTATTACAACACTTATTCAATGTGTATGGATAATTGATCTTACTTTCATCCTTCTATGTAGTTTGCACACACGAATTCTATAAATTCTTCTAAACTACTAATAAATTTGGGGTGTAAAGATATCATTCATAAGCATCCAATACATCCAAATGCAATCCGAGGCCATGATTTATAATAATATGCATTTATATAGTATAAGGACATTAATTAGATGAATTAACATAATTACAGCAAAAAATATGGTATAATTTCATTTTAATTTAACACTAAACCCCCTAATAATATAACATATATAACAAGATATTTTCTACTTATCCATTTCATATAGGGAAATAAATTAATAATATTCAATAACAACAATCCCACATTTATTCTATTCATTCCTAATAATATTCAACAAATTATGAATAATATTAAACATCATAAATCTCATACTTATGCTATATATTCCTAATAATATTCAAAAAATTAATAGTATTCAAAAACAACAAATTATTTTTAACTATAATTTATATTTCAATGTCCTATATTTTTAACGATGTGGCTAAATATTATAATTATAATTTGAAATAATAAAATTTTATTTAATTATTATTTAATAATAAATAAATTATTTGAATTAAATTTCTTATATTTAGACATCAAATAAAATTTTAGATGTTAATTTCTACACATAATTTAAAACAAATTAGACATAATTAAATAATATTCAACATATATTTTTCTAATGTCAATTAATATAATTCAATTCAATTCAAATTCTTAAACTAATTATCAAAAATATACATGTGAACCCTCAAATTTGCACCTTTAGCTTTTGACTACAGCTTGACACATGCTAAGATTAGCGTGCTAAATAAAGCTAGTACGGCGGTCCCGCTAGCCGGTTAGCGGATAGGGGTCAAAGGGGCAACGCTCCATTGAAAAAATAAATTTTCTCAAAATTGCACCTTCAGATGACCAACACTCGATTACAAACCTATAGTATCAAATTAGGCCTAAATCGGATTAAGAACAGATGAGAACAGGTCGAAAAAGCTAAGTGCGGCAACCCCGAGCTAGCTGCAGCAACTCACAGCTAACTGCGGTAACCGTAGCCATCACTGCTATTGCCATAGATGTCCTTATGGCAGCCTATTGGCTGCTACAGTGGGCATTGCGGTTGTTATAGCCCCTGATCAATTACCGCAATGCTTTTTTTCTTGATCCCATACTGAAAATTCATTATTTTAAGCTTCCAGACTCCCCCTATAAATACCTTACACCTCCTAACAACTTTCAGACACAATTACATGCTTTTATACTCTCTCCAAAGCTTTCTACACCCTATTCCTAAGCCTTTCGATCATCAAAACACTCTTTCTAGACCTCCAAATCTCTAAAATCCCATTCCAAAATTTCTTCCATCACCTTAAACCTTAATCGTAAGCTTCCTAATCACCTCAATCCTTATTCATAAGCTTCCTTATCACCTCAAACCCTATTCATAAGCCTCCTAATCATCTCAAACCATCTCTCTAAGCCTCCTAATCAAGAAAAGATGCAATTCAAGTTCTTTCTTTCAAAGAGAGTTTGTGGTACTTAAGTAAGGGTGATTCAAAGTCCTTCCTTCAAAAGAGTTCAGGAGTCCTTCTTCCAAAAGGAGTGCTTGTGCTATCCCTAAGCCAAGGTGGAACTTAGATCCTATGCTAAGCTCATTCCATATGTTCCTCGCTGCCAAAAGCCAAAGATAAAAGCTCTTTCCTTTTCCTTTTCAATTCCAATTTTAAGATCTAAATCTGAAAAAATCTCATTTTTGTTAATTAAAATTTAACCTAATTAATAAATCCTTAAGCCCTTAAAATCAATCAAAACATGATAAAAAAGGCAATGACTTAAAAACTCCTCCTTTGCAAGAAGGAAGAACTGCGTGAAATTTGATTCTTATTCAAAAGGATACGCAGGTATACCGTCTCTAAGGCATCAACTCTATTAAAATTAACAACTTCTTCTCTCTATTACCTTCTTCACGTAGTTTAGGGTCAAAATTGCTTTTCTTAAACAAAAGTCAAAACTTTAGTTCTTTTTATTACAATTGTTTTATTACTTTTTCTTACTTCAGTTGTTTAGTTTATATTTGGGGAATGTGTGTTTTTCCTAGAACCCATAAGGGCTAGAGCAAAGATTCCCTGATTTTGACATTTTGACTTGTAATAGTTTTAAGTAATTTTCCTTTATTGTTCACATTTTGTAATTGTCATTATTTAACATTTGTCATGCATTGCACGAATAATATTTGTTTCATGCATTATATTATATCTGTTCATGCATACATAAAAACTTCTTTTTACAAAAGCTATTTTGTATTTAAGCCAAACTAATTTTTTTTGTATTGTTTTAACCAAAACCTAGCCCCTAAGCCCTCTTTGGTCATTTGAGGACTAGTGCTTTTCCTTGGGATAAATGGTATAATTTTGGAGCCAATCAAATTGGTTTTTCCTTTAATTTTACCAACTGAAATAAACAAAATTGAAGTGGCGACTCTTTTTGCAAATTATAATTTACAAAATACAATTTTTTGAACTCATAATGAGTTCTTGTGATGTCTCACCTGAGCACCGGTCCCATCTGCTAAAAGGAAATTGAAATGCTCTTTGGGAGAAACATCATGATGGGAACACACTATGAGTTTAGATAATTATATTTTGTAAGTTGTAATTTGCAAAAGGAGTTGCCACTTTAATTTTGTTTATTTTAGTTGGGAAAATTAAAGGAAAAACCCAATTTGGTTGACTTCAAAATTATACCATTTATCCCAAGGAAAAGCACTAGTCCTCGAATGACTAAAGAGGGCTTGGAGACTAGGTTTTGATTAAAACAATACAAAAAAATTAGTTTAGCTTAAATACAAAATGGCTTTTAAAAAGAAGTTTTTATGTATGCATGAATAGATATAATATGATGCATGAAACAAATATTATTCGAGATAATGACAATTACAAAAATGCAAAAAATAAAGGAAAACTACTTAAAACTATTATAAGTCAAAATATCAAAATCAGGGGATCTTTCCTCTAGCCCTTATGGGTTATAGGAAAAGCACACATTCCCCAAATGTAATCTAAACAATTAAAATAAGAAAAAAGTAATAAAACAATTATAATAAAAGGAATTAAAAGTTAGACTTTTATTTAAGAAAAACAATTTCGATCATAGACTATGTGAAGAAGGTGATAGAGGGAAGAAGTTGTTAATTTTAGTGGAGTTGAATGCCTTAGAGACGGCAAGCCTGCGTATCCCTTTAAATGGGAATCCAGCTCCATACAGTTCTTCCTTCTTGAGAAGGAGGGATTGTTTAAGTCATTACCTTTGTTATCATGTTTTGATTGATTTTAAGGGCTTAGGAGATTTATTAATTAGGTCAAATTTTAATTAGCGAAAATTAGATCTTTTCATATTTAGATCTTGAAATTGGAATTGAAAAAAGGAAAAGGAATGAACTTTTACCTTTGGCTTTCGGCGAAGAGGAATATAAGGAATGACCATGGCACCGAATCTAAGTTCCACCTTTTCTTAGGGATAGCACGAGCACTCCTTTTGGAAGAAGGACTCTTGAATAGCATGAATTCTCCTTGGAGGGACTTGAATCACACCATTGAAAGGAATAACTTGAATTGCACCTTTTCTTGATTAGAAAGTTAAGAGATAGGTTTTGAGGTGATTAGGAGGCTTATGAATAAGGTTTGAAGTGATGGAAGAAGTATTTGAATGGGATTTTAGATATTTGAAAGTTTAGAAAAAGGGTTTTGATGATTGGAAGACTTAGGAATAGGATTTATAAAACTTTAGAGAGAGTATAGAAGTATATAATTGTTTGTCTAAGTTATTAGGAGGTGCAAGGTATTTATGGGGGGAGTCTATAGGCTTAAAAGGGTGATTTTTCAATGTGGGATTCTGTCAGAACACACCGCGGCAATTGTCTGAGGCCTGCGATAACTGCAAAGGGCTTTGCAGTAACTACAGGGCCTGCTATGGTAGCCAATTGGCTACCATAGGGACCTCTGTAGTAATCGCAATGAAGGCTGCGATAACCACAGCCAGCTACAAGTTGCCGCAAATGGCCCGTAGGCTACTACAACTCGTTTTTCAGCCCATTCTCATCCGTTTTTTATCCGATTTGAGCCCACTTTGATTTTTTGGGTTCATAATCGAGTGGTAATCATTTGAAGGTACAAGTTTCAAGAAATTTATTTTTCAATGGGGTGCTACTCCCTTGACCCCTGCCCGCTAACCGGCTAACGGGACCGTCGTACGGGCTCTGCATAGTATACTAATCTTAGCAAATGTCAAGCTGCGGTCAGACCCTAAGGGTGCAAATTTAAGGGTTCATAGTTCTAATCATGATATTTCTCTCAAATGATCATTTCGATTCCCTTTAGTGGGTCGAGACAATGCTCAAGCGAGGTCTCACAATACCTAAAATTAATTAGGTTTTCCTATTATCTACACAAATCTTAATAGAAAACTGTAACAAAATACATATAACAACATTGAAAAGAGCAAATTGGCAACTAATGTAGGGAGGGCTACAGCAAAAATAGAGAATAGATTGTGAGGAAGAAGTAGATTTGTCCATTTAAATTTTAAATTTAATAACTACAAGATATAGTCACTACAGTAGTCGCTACTTAAGATTTTTGAATGAAATTGCATCATTTAACTAAAATAATTTTGTGACTACCATAAGTCACTACAAATAGCCGCCATGGGTGACCGAGAATTTAGTCACTAATGCAAATTCCTTTTAATTTTATAGTAGCTACATATAACAACTATCACATTCAATCACTAAATAATTTATGCTATCAGCTTTCTTCCTTCTGCTATCACCTTGTCTCAATTCAGTGACTATATAGCGATTAGAGTATAGTAGCTAAGTGTAGTGCCAATTTTTTATGGCAAAGTTAGCGACCATCTAGTTGCTAATGAGTCGCTACCTTAAAATTTTTCACTAATCCCCTTATAATGATCACTTAGTTGTTGCTATTTAGTAGTAATATGGTGATGAATACATGTTAGTCACTAAAGTTAGTAGCCAATTAGATAGTTTCTTGTGGTGATATAATTGGCATGCTTTTTGTTTGTTTATGTGGAATGCTTAAGAGAAAGTTAATTCAGCTTTTAAAATTTTTTTTAAGTCAATTTAATGATGCGACCCTCTAATTATAAAAAGCTAGAAACTAATTATATTGATAACAAATCCCTAAGATTGAATTCAAATAAGAAAAAGAAAAGTTTGACCCAATTCAAACCTGTTGAAGAGAACCAAAGCTATGAAGTTTGAATGCCATAAATTGTCTTGATAAGTTCATATTTAAGTTCTTAACAAAGAACAAAGAAGAATTCCTCACAAAAAGTGAAAGAACACTCAAATTTCTTATTCAATAATAATCTCTCTTTTGACTTAGTTAGGTTACAAACACTAAAAACTGATTCCTAATAAGAAAAATAATTTAAATTCAAATAATTTAAATTCATTTTAATTTTAAATCTAATGCAAAATAGGCCCAAAATTTAATAATCATGTGTCCAAACATAAATTAAATGAATGTGGGCTTATAATATATCAAAAGGAGCCCAAAACAACTTATACTAACTTAAAATTAAAGAAATTTGGAAAAACTAAAAATGGACAAAATTTGGATAGATCCATTTTTAATCGCATGGCTATATGATTGATGATTTACACGATTGTGTAATTCAATTCCATTATGCCCCTTTTTGGTTATTCCAAGTTTCATCCTTCCTTTGCTTGATTTATGGCCTTTAGATCTTGTCCTTCCTTCAAGCTTTGTCCATCATCTTGCACTTAAAGATAATTTATCATCCTTGGTGTAACTTTGAAAACCTTTTAAATAGCTTAGAAATCTTCTAGAACAGGTTCTTTGACTTTTATCTCCATGAATAAGCCTTGCATAGCATCTTTCTCCCTCTTTATCCTTACTCTCTTGATTGGACCTCCAATTTCTTACAAAGGGTCTTGGAAATATTTAGGAGCCTTGTCTTAATCTCTATCATTCCCTCCATCCTCAAAAGGATTCATCCTCGAATCTTGTCCTATAATAAAAAGGTAAGGATTAGAGAAGGAAATTAAGTTACTATCATTATGCTCAACATAGGTATTCAAATTATAGGCTCAGTCATTCAAGTAGCTTTTGAAAATAGATAGTTGTATCATTAGTTTAAGTGAACAATTCTTTCCAAAAGAGGGTTAGGTAAACAATTATTTCCAAAAGATTCAACCACAATTCCTATTTCATTGAGCTTCTTATTTGGGATTGAGTTGTTTGTACTCTCTCTTTTCATCCATGACAATCCTTCTTTATAATCCTAAAAAAAGAGAACCAAGCCCAAACAAAGCAAATTCTAGCTTGTAAGTATTAGTAAACAAAACTCTCTTTTCTTCTTTATCAATACTTGCTTGTTTTCTCTCTTCACTCTTAATCTTTTCATTTTCACACTCTTCTCTTTTGTACTCTTTTTCTTTTATTTCAAACTTAACCTCACTTTTTTCTCACAAAAACTCACATTTTCTTATTTTCCTCTCATTTTTGCACAACTTTTCTTCCACTTCTTCTCTTAATCTCTCTTTTTCTTTTTACTCTTTCTTGTTCACACTCTCTCTTTTTCTTTCTTTTAGGTTCACAAATATGTTTTTTACCAATTTTACATTCACTTGCTATCCTCATCTGATCTTCATACACTTTAAAGGTTTGAGAGGAGTTAATATAATAATTTGACTATTGAATGTAAAAGAATATTGGTTCTTTTACCCATCACGTGTAGCCTTCTTATCAAACTTCTGTGGTCATCTAAGTAAGATATGGCCATCATGCATTAGTGCCACATTACCTTTACTTCTCCACTATCATCTAGCTATTGCAACTTTTATGTGTTGGGATGTCCTCAATGTGCTCAAATTCAACTTATCTATCAATAAGATACCAGTACAACTACCATTATAAATTATCATGATACATACCTTATCTTTCACTAGGCATTTAGTATGGAAAATTTAGTCTCGCTGCTCGTCATCAACATCCTGTTCCTTAGGCTGACTACTTAATGTTCTCTTTGTAACCAACAAATCTCCTTTCATAGGTGCTACTACTGTGATATTAGAACAATCCTCCAATGGTGGAATCTCATCTTCACTTAAGCTAGTACTTTTAACCTCACCATTCTCCAACACAATCATTACTTTTTTGTTTGGATATTAGGAAGCAATATGTCTAAAACCTTGGCACTTGAAACACTTGATATCACGAGACTTGGAGGAAGTTTTAGTTTTAGTTTTACCTTTAGTAGCAACAACTGGACTCTTTGGCTTTGTTTCTTCTTTCAATTTGGAAGCAAATTTGTGGTCCCTCCCATTTGACTTCTATGTAGAATTAGAAGTCAAACCAAATCTAGAAACTCTTGTCTTGAGTTGCTTTTCCACCTTAATAGCTTTGTGCAATAACTCCTCCATCTCCACATAGTGTTGCAAATCAACTACATTAGCAATCTCTTTATTCAAGCCTCCAATAAAGCTTTCCATGGTAACCTCTAGATCCTCCCCACCATTGGCTCTAACTAAGGTGATATCTATATTTTTGTAGTAGTCTTCCACACTCATAGACCTTTGAACCAATCCTTGCAACTTCCTTTACAAGTCACTATAGTAGTAGTTAGGAATGAACTTCTTTTACATCACTACTTTTATCTCCTCCTATGTTCAAATGACTCTCTCTCCATTCCTCCTCCTCTTTTGCTTGAGATCATCCCACTAAATGCTTAAATAATAAATGAATACTATAGTTTTCAATTTCACCTTTTTCTCCTCTGAATAGGTATGGCAATCGAACACATGCTCGACTCTTCTTTCCCACTCCAAATATAGTTCTAGATCATTCTTCCATTGGAAGGCAAGAATCTTCATCTTGATGTTACCTAAGTTGGCATCTCTCCTTTCTCCAACCTTCTTTCCTCTCCTAGAGCTTGATTCTTCCTCATCCGAGTTATCCTTATCTTCCTCCTCATACAACCATCCTCTAGAAGGTTTTGATTTGCTTAGAATTTGCAAATCATCCAATCTTGCACCCAATAATTTCATTTGATCCACCATGGCCTTCACCCGTAACTTCATTCAGGTTCTTGTTGTTCACCACCACTATTGCTCATTTTGTGTAACAACTCGATTTTTTGTGATTCATGAATTTCCATTTTAACGAGAAAAATGATTATTTTTTGATAAGTTAAGGAATAAAAATATTTTAAGAAATAAAATAAAATATAATTTAAGAAAATATTTTCATACAAATTTATTATTTTTAATTTTGAAAGTATTGTGAAATAAAAATGTTATTTTGTTGGGTTTATAATAATAATAATAATAATAATAATAATCATGTAAATTGTTAAGAATATACATATAAAATGAGAAAGAAAGAAATTATATATGTTAATAAATAGAAAATGGGAAAAAAAAAAAAAGAAGAGAAACTGGACAGATCGGGAGAGAAAGGAGGAGAGAAGACAGAGTGACCGAGATAAAAAGAGCCTTATTGGATGAACTTTGACAAGCAGTGGACAGCACTGCCTACACCAAAGGAAAGCTAGTGACCGGCGACCAAGATGGAAGCAGCGGTGATAGGAAAGGGTAGTAAACGGTGATATATGTGCACGATAAAGTCTCATCGGCGCCAAAGATTCAAATGGCGATTTTTGGCAATTCCGGTGGCAGATGAGGGTGATTCTGGTGGCTATGGAACAACCTCATCACGGGTTTCACTTTGATACCTGTCTTGTTGGCTAGGATGACCAGAGAGGGAGATAGGAAGTTGGGCCACTGAATCTTTCAAGGCATTTTCTGGCCGAAAAGAGGAGCGTGGCGGCGAGTGGTAGACATATCCATGCTCCTAGCATCAAGACAAACACAAAGGCATTAACCAAGCTTTTGTCTACCACCTCCAGTGGCGATGCATTGCCAGATGGTCGCCGACACGTGGCCGTTCCAGTGGGTCATTCTTCACATGTATGATCCAATTCTGAAGCTAGATTTCGAGAATTTGAATCCGGTGAACCTAGAACGTGTTTCCGTTAAATTAATTCCAATATTTAAATGTTAGAAAAATTGTTAGATTGTTTATATTTAGTTATTTTAGTGTTAAATTGATAAATAAAAATCATTATTAAATTGTATAAAAGTTATTTAAAATGAAATTAAATTGTTAATGATTTCCTTTTAACTATATAGTTGATTAATCGTAAATTATATGAATTTTCTTGCAAATTATTAGTAAATATGTATATATAGTTAACTATGATATAAATAATATTAAAATAATTTTATTAAGCAAATGATGCAATATTATATGAATGTTATGAATTTGTTAATGATAATTGTATATAGATTTGTTATCGGTTTCATTAAATAATAAGAAAGTTATTTAAGTATTTTTCTTAAATATGTGTATATTAGTTACTATATGATTATAGTATATATGATCATATGATTCAACTGATTTAAAGTATTTTATGAGTTTATCTAATATGACATATTAATTATATAATTAATGAATTTTCTTATATATGATGAATTCGTATTTTTATATGAACTTTTAAATTATTTTACTTGAATATTAAGATGAGGTAATTTATAAATATGTTAGTAATTTTATTAATGAGATTAATGAATTAGATAAATATTAAGATAAGATGGCGGATGGGATTATTTGTTATATTGGAGGTCCGAGCTAGACAATTGTATTGTGATGCTTGTTGAGTTAAGAATGTTTGTTGATTTTCAGGGAGATTAGTCCAATTTTAAGGGAAGTGCTATCAAATTTTCATCAGAGTTATAGGAAATATATATATATTTATATAAGAATAAATTATAGAGGATTAATTGATTAAGATTTCATGAATAGATTATATTATAAGAGTAACAAGGATTGAACCATAGTTAATGTGTGATTTGGGGCTTTTATGTGTAGGCAGGATTGAGCCGAGAAAAGATGAGTTACGTGCAAGTGAGATGGGTTGCACCTAACTAGAGGATATAGCGAGAAAGGTGAGTAATTACTATAGTTTTTCTATTGTGATTTTTAAATCAAAAACCATATCATTGTAAAACCACCTTGCATGAAACTTCCATCCATTTGAATTTTCTAATCACTATGAGAATCCCAAATAATAAGTTCCTAAAAGTTTCTTCCATGTGCTTATTGCAAATATATATATGATTATTTGATTTCTTTTTGATAATATGATTAATCTACATATATATGTTTATTATGATTTTAGAAGTTATAAAGTATTTACTAAAATAGTCATTAATGAGTTTATAAGTGTTAAATGAGTTTGCTATTGATGAGTGTTAAATTATTTTATATGAGTATTTGCAGTCTCCTGTGTGAGCACTTAAATTTGTTAAATTCTTTTATAAGATACATGATATTTGATTACTTTTTTTCCTATAAGGGAAGTTATATGCTAGTGCATTGTTATCTATTTTATAAAGTTATTTTATTTGGTTTTCAAATTTTCAAACAGAGATCCCATTATCCAGTATGGGGAACACCGGGTAGTGTACACATAGTGACTGCAGCTGGGAGGAGGTATGATCCTAGCCGCTTGGCCTGGCCCACCTAGTGTAAGAAGTATGGTATTACTCCGCAAGAAGAGCCTTTACCAATAATGTGATTATAATAAGATGCATGGATCAAATCCGCATCCAACTATCGTAGACCAAATCTCTGCTAATGATATGACATGATATGATAGTGTTTTATGAATGATGTTTTACAATGAAGTAGAAGATGTATGGCAAATGGTCTACAAGAAGAGCTACCGTTATTGTAGTATTGATAAGAAGATATGGATTAAAATCCTCTCTCATCTATTGTAAAAGATTTTAAAGATAATTACGAGATAAAAGAAATTTTGAAACGTATTTCATAAGTTGTATTTACAATTTTATTTGAATTGAATTTCAAGTTATTAGTTATTTAAAGAAAGTATTTAAAATGTATTATCAGTTATATGAAATCTTATTTGAAATGTGTTACTATTTATTTGAAAGTATATTTGAAACTATGGTTAGTTATTGAATTTGTATTTTGATGTGCCGAAATGCACACTAACAAACTGCAAGTGCATATGTCATTATTAAGTAATAAAGTAGCGAGTATGAGTATCATCTCCACGAGGATAGTATATAAGTACTAGCATAAACTTCAACTATTGTCTAGTGAATAATCAAGATGAAGATTAATTAAAATAAGCTAAATTAACTAAGCTAACCTAAGAAAGCAAGTAAATGATATTGATGGAAATAATCTAGGCAAAGCTAATCTAGATATAAATCTCCCTAGTTTCTTATGTACATCAAATAATGGATTGAATTGGACTCTCACTAAATTAGATAAAAACCTTTCTCAAGTGATTAAATCCCTAACTTCCTAAGTATTATAGGGGAATCTCTTCTCAACCTATAATCAAATAGGAGCAGCATTAAGTTCAAGAGATTAACATCCAAAGAAGTCTTGTAGGTCTATCTCTAGCACCCCAATCAACTCTCTATTCCCATGAGTGATCTATCTATATCAGGGTATCTCTACTTGTCCAATATATAAACAATATCCAATCAACAAGCTAGCAATTGCTAATTAGAATAATAAGATTTATCATGAAAATAAAACAACCAAAGATGAATTGATTAAAGTTTAAATCCTTCAATCTATACAATCAAAACTAAGGTTCATTACAAGTATAATTAGTTCATATTAAAATTGAAGAACAAAGATGTAGAAAAATAAAGGAGAAAGAAATCTCAAACAGATCTTGAAGATGTTCTTTGAAATCTTTTCTTCAATCTTCCACATTCACTTGGATCTTGATCTTTGATTCCATTAAATCATCAATATCTCTAGCCTTCAAGCCTTTCCCATGACTCTAGGGCTTAGCCAACCCTCTTAAATCTCTATTTTTGCTCTGTGGCAGCCCCCTCTTAAAATGTTGTATGATCTAATTTATATTGCTAAATTTTAACCTCCCACCACTAGAGCCACCGCTAGGGTTCCAGTGGTGGCTATGACGACAAGGGCCCATGGGTGAAACCTTAGTGGTGGCTCCACCCATGGGAGACTACTGGATGTTTTTTTTTTCTAATTTGCTCTTATCACACGGGTGGAATCCCAGGTGGGATTTCAGTAGTGTCTGTCCCGCGGGTGAAATCTCAGTGGTGGCTCCACCCGTGTCTGCCCATATTCTTCTAAAAGTTTAGCATTTTGGCTTAGATCTTTCACCATTCTGAGTCACATTTGATTCATGGCATCATTTGGCACTAGATTAATTAAAAGAACTCTAGAAAAACACCAAACAAATAAATCAAACTCAATTTAAGGATAAAATATTATTAAAAATAAGGGGTAAAGTATAGTAGATTAAGTGCTTATCATATTCGAAGCGTATTGCAAATTATTCGTATTTAAATGATAATTTTCAAATTTATTAAAGTATTTGTTATACGACTCGACTTTCAAAAGTATACGAGCTATTAATATTTGATAATAAATTTCAAGAATAATATATGATATATGCTATTCAGTATAAAGATTTAAATATGTTATTGAATCTTGATTTAAATTTCCAATAGTGTTATTGGTTATCATTGTTATTCATTTTCTTTATCAACTAATATGTTTATATATATATATATATATATATATATATATATATATATATATATATATATATATATATATATATATATATATATATATATATATATATATATATATATATATATATATATATATATATATATATAAGTCAGCCAAATATTTTCCTTGTTAACAAAGCTTGAACACCCAGCCATGTGAACTATTGTAGCATGAATTTTACTCACTAAGTCATAAACTCACTCTCTTTTTCCCAAATTTTTCTATAGGAAATTTAAGAGTGATCAGTCCAAGTTGAGGTATGAGTTTTGCTTGAAGATGGTATATATGTTGGCGTAGAAGTTTCCTTGAAGTTGTTGTATGTTTTTTATATGTAAGTATATGAATGTTATGTTTAGTTGCTCCATAGATATTGATGTTAGTTGTATTATTGTATAAAATGATTTGTTTATGTAAGAAGATTCGTACCTAATAATGTAAAAGCATTTTTAGATGTTATAAGTGAGAATAGTGTACTGAAAGCGAATAGTCTATAAGACTAGATTACCATGTAAGTATGAGAAATATGTATGAATTAATTGATAAATATTATTGATAATTATTAAGAAGAATGTAAAGAATTGTATTATGAGATGATGATGTGATTCAAGTTGTGATCTTGGGCATTATTAATGTGATTATTGCAGTTTGGTTGCTTGATACCATAATTATTTTGATAGCAGGTAAGGAGTTCTAAGGGTTTTCGGTGCCCTTATGGCCACCCATGCCCTAGGACTGTATCCCAAAAGTGGGATGTGACATTTTGAATCCCTACAAAAGAAAGGATTAGTGCCAAAATCATAATGGAAACCTTACAACTCCCTCATGTGTTTTTCTCTAAAATAAGTTACCTCCACTCATGTTTTACTCTCCTTTGGCTTTTCTCTAAACTGATCTCACCGCTCAAGCCTTTTACTGCTCTCTAAATTCTTCTCACAAGTCCTTAGAAAGAACACTATCAATGCTCTTATCAAGACAGCAAGTAACAATAAACTTCAAGCTTTGAATAAAAAAGAATTGGGTAAAAAAATAACAAAGAAACAATTTAAATGCAATGAGAAGGGATCATAGAGCACAAAAACTTAATTTGGTGAAATCTTAGTCAGATTAGGATTTCTACTTGGATTAGGATTGAGATTCCCTCTCTTCTAATTTAAACTCAAAACAATGATTGACAATTCCAAATTCAACTAGGAACAAATTTAAGAAATCCTAATTGAACAGGGATTTGAATATGGCAGACCTATCCAAATTAGGATAACCTAACTAACACAAAAATACAAAGGAAAATGAAGCAATTTATAATTGAATCAATTTTGAACTCTCTCTCTCTCTCTCTCGCTCTTTTTTAATTTTCTATTCAAAGAAAATTTATTGAATAATTGAATTTTTTATCCTGTTTTTGAATTCAAAAACTAAATGGAAAATTTTCTCTTTTTTATACTAAATTAAATGATATAAATTGAAATGGAAAAGATGAACGCAAGATAACAATTATGGAAACACACAAAAACAAGAAAACACCAATCGATTTTGGGATTCTTATGGAGTTCCAAAATCAGTTTGAATATTAAGCAATGGAATGAACAAAATGAGCAAAAACGAATAAATGAAACACAAAACAATAAAAGGATAGATTTAACCCAATTTGACGACCCAAAACTCTAGTACCAAATGATGCGACCCTCTAACTATAGAAAGTTAGGAACCAATAACAAATCCTTGGGATTGAATTCATATAAGGAAAAGAAAAGCTTAATCCAACTCTAATCTGTTGAAGAAAACCAAAGCTATAACTGTTGAAGAGAACCAAAGCTATAAAGTTTCAATGCCACAAGTTGTCTTGATAAGTTCATATTTATATTTTTAACAAAGAATAAAGAAGAATTCCTAACAAAAATTGAAAGAACAAATGAATTTCTTATTCAATAATAATCTCTCTTTTGACAACTATTTAGCTAAGTATTTATAATGACTTAACTAGGTTACAAACCCTAAAAACTGATTCCTAAACAAGAAAAATAATTTAAATTCGTTTTAGACTTAAATCTAATGCAAAACAGGCACAAAACTTAATAATTACATGTCCAAGCATAAATTAAATGAATACAGGCTTAAGATATATTAAAAGGAGCCAAAACAACTGATATTAACTTAAAGTTTGTGAAATTCAAAAAAACTAGAAATGGACAAAATTTGGATAGATCCATTTTCCCACAACCGTGTGATGTTGATGCTTTACACGAGCGTGTAAATCAATTCCATTCTGCCCCTTTTTTGTTCTTCCAAGTTTCATCCGTCCTTTGCTTCATTCATGGCTTCCGTGTCTTGTCCTTCAAATTTCAAGCTTTGTCTTTCATCTTGCACCCAAAGATAAGTTATCATCCTTGGTGTAGCTTTGGAAACCTCTTGAATAGCTTGGAAATCTTATAGAATAGGTTCTTTGACTTGTATCTTTATGAATAACCCTTGCATAGCCTCTTTCTTCCTCTTTATTCTTGATGTCTTCATTGGACCTCCAATTCCTTGCAACGGGTCTTGGGAATATTTAGGGGCCATACCTTGATCTTTATCATTTAGCACTTTAAATCTAAGATCTTTTAATGCGAAGTATGTATGTGTGTAACATGTTTACAAACAGAATACAATAAAGTGCAATCTCAAATAACAAAATATAATAAAGCATAAAATGTATCAGAGATAAAGTTTAAGTATGATACATATCATAATTGGATTATCTAAAACATAATGTTTCATAGTTGAAATTAGATTATTACAATGTGGTTGAACTTTGATATTAATAAATCCATCCACAAATTACTTGAATACAATATGAGATACTACATATAAGCTCGAATATCGTATCAAATAACCAAGTTACACAAAAATATAAAGATTGAACAAATAAATTTGTGTTGCTAAAGTTATATGCACAGATCATATGTCTCCTTAAAATTAAAAGGTCTGAAGCAGCTTAATATATCAGTTCAATGAAAATAAAAAAAAAAAAAATTAAAATAACATTAAATTAAAATGATAGAGATAAAAAAATAAATATCAATATTTTATTGTGGTTCCACACTCTCGACTACATTCATTCCCTAAGGATCACACCTTGAAACTGAACAGATTCTAACAATCCAAAATCTAAAACCAAAAAGCTCGAATGAAGATGAATATGTCACATGGACGAGTGAGCATCTGTATGTTGTGTGTTTAACAAGTAATTGATAACCTACAAAATCTCAAGTTTATAAGGTACACAATAACTTGTAACTCAAGAAGGATATACCCTCTCTCTTGTATTCAAGCAATTATAATGTATGATCTTGCAACTTTTCACCAATATTTTAACCTATACACACCCAAATGTAACCGAGTATTTTAATATAGAAACACAAAGAACCCAAGTATTTTATCCAAGGAATTATCCAAAGGAATCAACAATTGTTTTACCCTAAACACTTCAAAGGAACAACCAAAATGTTTTATTCTAGAAACACTTAAGGAATCAATAGAGTATTTTAACCTCAAATACCCAAAATGAGAACCTGATGTTTTAACCTAGAAACACCCAAAAGAACAATGCAAGAATTCTGAATCTAAACTCTCAAAAGTACACATATATCTCTGTCACATGAATTATACAATCACAACCTAAAATTATAAGTCAAAGATGAAAAGCAAAATCCGCCTAATGAAGCAAAGGAAGCTTTAACGAAATCTCAGATTAATTTAAGAAAAAATTGGTTTCAAACATGTGGCTTGAAAAACAAAATCTTCATTCTTTATATAGAGTTTCAATAATTAGTTACCGCTAAAAAATGAATTAAATTGAGGATAAATCTATTTAATTTCTTTAGAAAATACTTTTCTTAAATTTATAAAGCTATCATTTGAAAAATATGTATAAAAAGGAAAAATCAAATATTAAAACTCAAGATTTTTTTCACTAATTATTTATAACGAATCTTCGATGCTAAAAAATGAAACAATTTTCTTTTCTTATATAAAATTATTTGATTTCTTTTTTTCAAATGGTAAATATTGTGAATAAAAAAGGAAGGATTTTGAGTAATAAAAAGACCAAAATATTATTAAAAAAATTAAGAAAATAAATTTTCAAATTGGGCAGCCATCAGGCTTGACAAATTAGAAGGGCAGTGCCTAGATAACCCATCTAATTTTGCCCAAATTTTGAAAATTAATTCTTTCTTCTGCAAAATTATTTTGACTTTATATATATGGAGATGATTTACTTGGGCAGAAAATAAATTTCATAGATATAACAATTACATTTATCATGTATGAAATCTTCAACTATTTAATTTTGAATGTCTTCAGGTTTTCTAATTATTTTTAAAGAATTGCTTTGTTTGAATCAATGAGTTTTGAGCTTCCCAAGTGTTCAAATCTCCATATATTGAGACTTCATATGAGATATTGCATTTTGATATGCCTCCATAATCAAGATTTTCAAGACTCTGACTTCATTATTTTTTCCTTTGACATATATATATATCGCTTGAAATCTGCAACTTAGATAATTTTATGACAAAAAATTTTCATATTTACTTTAGTTATCATTGAAAATTTTAATATAACTTTGGGGCTAACCTTTTTTAGCAATTTTGAATATTTATATAATTTTTTATTCTAATATTATGAAAAAAATGTTTTTAATTATTTAACTTTCAAAGTTTTAATTAATTTTGAATAATTAATAACTAATTAACTTATAATTGTCCTCCCCAAATAAAAAAAATAATAAGTAATTTAGTTGACAATTAAAAAGTTGGATTTATATTATATATATGCTATTGAATAAACTCAATATTTCATATTTTAATTATTCTTCTTTTATATAATTTTACTTTCTACATATTTTATCTTACTTTTAGTTTGTTTCTTTTTCTTTATTTCCTCTTTTTCTTTTTTTAATTTCTTTGCATAATTTATTATCAATACAATAATAATTCATTATAAATAATATATAATTTGTTGATATTTTCGTAATAAATATTAAATACATTCATTAATCTCTTAGTTTACAAGACATACAGCATATATTTGTCTTCATCGTTTCACATGTTAGATTGACATAGGCCTACTAGCCTGCTGAAAATTAAATATTATACCCCAAATTTTTAAAATTATTCACAGTTATGCTCCTTGATTAAAATTATTTCTTTTGATCTTTTCTCTCCTAGTAACATGAATTAAAAATATAAAAAACGTGTTACTATCTAACCCCCTTATATTCAATCTAATTAACAGTTCATCACTTCTTTTTAAGAAATAAATTAAATGGACCTCACATTTATTTTTGTTAACAAAATAATATTTCCATTTGAAATAATTAAAATTTTCCATTAAATGAATGAAAAAATACTAAAATATCCTTTTATATATTATCTCATTATAAAATCTAATATATTATAGTCTCTCATTTTTTTTATTTCCTTCTTTTTGAATAAAAACTCAAATTTAATATTAAAATTTTAAAATTTTCACCTAATTTTTCTAAACAAGTAAAAATTTATTCTATATATTTTAAATAAAAAATATATTCTCATTATAAATTAAAAAATCATACTATCAAAAAATATATAACTTTTTATTTTAAATATTTTGAAATATCTATATATTTTTTTTCTTAAAAATATAATTTTTTATATTATTAGAACATATAAATATTTTTAAAATTTTTAAGAAAAATCAGCTTTCATTAAACAAAGAACTAAAAAAAATCAACTCAATGAGTAATACTAGATAATATACATACTTAGTGCTCTAGAATCATTCTAGTATGAAATGATAAAGCTTTCATGCCATCCAAACATTCACATCACAAAATCATACAGGGATGAGGAATAGTCCACAAGAATCACTCTAAACCCATATTCGGGGAGCTGATCCCCATACCTAGCCCTCTGATTCCAAATACTGTCTTTTTAATCCAAATAAGAGTCGCAGCCATCTTAGTAGTGCTGACCTGACTAGCAGCAGCGCATAGGCGATGAGCAAGACAACAACCGTTATACACCAGTCATATACTCATCTATACCATCACCGTGTCAACATCATTATAATGATATCCTAGGTGACTTTTGTGTCATCCCATCCTCATCCGACAACCACAACCAATAATTCATACAATTAATGCTCATTCACACACACATGATCCTATTAATTTAACTATAATGCATAATTATATAATACACACACACACACAATTGATAGTGTAATACATGTAAACAAGAACATATATTAAATAGTATCACTCACAGTGACAAGGATGAACTTTGGCTAATTGGACTCGGAACTAAGGATGACGGTGTCGCACAATCTAGAAGATGATAATATCACAAAATTATTAGAATTTATAATATAAGATTCAAGAATTGATAATTTCTACTTTATGGAGAATTCTATTAGAAATTCAATGGAATTCCCTTAAAACAAACCTAATCCCCCAGACAAACAAAGACAAATATACTAGCTTATCATCAATCAAAATGAATACTAATCATCTTCTAAACTTAACCATGATTATTCTTATACTTAATTTCATTCGAAAATCAAATATATGTCAGAAAAACTATAAGAAAATTGAGAGATGACACTCATTGGAAAGTCATTGAAAAATATTGACAACAACCGCTTACCATAATTTCACAGTCAATGAACTCACCTCGTAGTGTAGAATATGAAAATATATGTCATCTTTCCTAACTCGCCGTATGTTCACCAAAATCTACATCGTCTATCTTTAAGCTTTTCATAAGCCTCAGTCCACACAAATTTAACATTCTTCTATGTCAATCTAGTCAAAAGAGCAACAATCCTTGAAAAATTTTGAACAAAGCAATGATAATAACCTGCTAAACCTAAGAAACTGTGAACTTCTGTGATTGTAGTAGGCCTTAACCAATTTGTAACAGGTTCCACTTTTTGGGATCCACTATAATCCCATCTTTACTAACCATATGTCCCAAAAAGGTCACACTATCTAACCAGAATTTGCATTTAGAAAATTTAACGTATAGCTGGTGATCTCTCAAGAACCATCCTTAATTGTTGAGCATGCTCTTCTAAAGTCTTTGACTACACTAGAATGTCATCGATAAACACAATGATGAAATGATCTAAGAAAGGCCTAAATACCTGATTCATCAAATCTATAAAGGCAGTAAATGTATTAATGAGTCCAAAGGACATTACCAAAATATCATATTGTCCATACCAAGTTTCAAATGTCGTCTTTGGAATATCTCCCTTTCTGTTTCTCAGTTGATGATATTTAAAGCGAAGGTCAATTTTTGAAAAACACTTAACACCTTGAAGTTGATCAAATAGGTAATTAATTCAAGGAAGGGGATACTTGTTTTTCATAGTCACCTTATTTAGCTGTTTGTAATAGATACAAACATGCATGGATCCATCTTTCTTCTTTACAAATAATACGGGAGCACCTCAAGGCAAAGTACTTAGTTCAATGAATCCTTTATCCAAAAGGTCTTGTAGCTGCTCTCGGTGTTTCTTGAGTTCTGCAGGTGCCATTCTATAAGGTGGCATAGATATGGGATTCATTTCAGGTACTACATCGATACAGAACTTGATATCCCATTCCAATGGTAGCCTAGAAGTTCTTTAGGAAAAACATCTAGAAATTCACTCACCACTAGTGTATCTCTTATATTCTTAACCTCTTTAGACACATCTCTAACCAAAGCTAAGTAACCTTGGCATCCTCGACATAACATCTTTCTTGCAATAATAGTCGACATAAGGTTATACAGGGCCACATTTTTGTCTCTTTTGAAACAGAACTCTGTATTACCAGGTATATGAAAAATAACTTCTTTGCTACGGCAATTAAGAGTAACATAATGGGTTGACAACCAATCTATGCCCAATATCACATCAAATTCCATCACATCCAATATAATTAGATTAGCAGGAAGGATTCTACTCAAAACAAAACTAGGCAAGACAGAAAAAATTTATCTTCCAAAAAAGAATCACTTATAGGAGTGGCAACCGATAAGGGGTACTCAAAACCAACTGGCATTACATCAAGTTTGACTGCAAAATTGGGGGATATAAAAGAGTGTGTAGCACTCAAATCTAATAACACCCAAGCTTCTAAGGAACAAACAGAAATACTACCTGCAACTACTGCATTAGAGGCTTGTACATCTGTGAACTTTCAATTTTACACCCTCATCATCCAACTGCAGTCTTAGTACTTACTGAGTTTAATGTATTACGTGAAGTCATTATGGTGGTCCCGCTAACCGATTAGTAGGCAGGCTGCCCCCGAAAGAAAATTTTTTAGCCTTCAATTACATTGCCACTAGATATCCAAAATTTCCAAACTTCATACTAATAACCAATATCTAAAAAAAAAAAGAGCACCACATCAGCAGCTAGCACCGCTGCCGACAGTCTAGGTGGCGCTACCATCCTCCTAGACGGCACCGCCCAGAGGCGCCCAGAGGCCAGGTGGCGCTGCCCTGGCCTCTGTTGGCATAGGCCCCACTGCCTACCTGCAGTCCCCAATACCTTCCAATCTGATTTTTCAACTTTTTTCTAGCTTTACCCTTCTGGTCTTTTCACTTCTCCACTTCCCAAACTATCCTCACTCACTTTTCCTATAAATAACCCCCTCCACTTCTCATTTCTACACACCTCTTGAATTAGTATTGATGATTATCTACTAATTCCTCTCTTCTTCTCCCTCCAACCACTCTTTAATTAATTAATTTTCTCACCCTAACCAAGTTAATTAATCTTTTTAATTAACTAAAAATCCTTTTTTTAAAATCAAAATTAATTACTCAATTAATTAATGAATTAATCTTTTTAATTAATTAATTAATCATTTTTTCTCCAAAACCAAATTAATAATTTTTCTCAATCCACCTTTTATCCAAATTAATTAATTAATCTTTTTAATTAATTAATCTATCCACCCTTTTCATGATATTAATTAATTAATTAATTAATCCTCCAAAATTAACCTTTCATCCAAATTAATTAATTAATCTTTTTAATTAATTAATCCATCCACCATTTTCATTATATTAATTAGTTAATTAATCATTTTAATTAATTAATTAATCTCTCAATCAATCCAATCACCCGGTCCTGATAAAACGGAATTTCGATTTGGTAAAACCCTCCGCCCGCCAAAGTAAAGGTATCAGTCTTTTTTCTCACTTTCAAAACACCCAAACCAAATCAATATGATCAACTCTTAAACCCCTCCACTTAATCATGGAATGAACTACATGGGTTTTGATCCCCATTCAATGGGGTACATAGTCACGTTTGGAATCTAAATCCAAACCTCAAATCCAAATCCCAATCAATCTCTTTTCCTCTTTTTTAATTACCATAATCTATGAATGTTTCATTTTAATTTCTCATTACACTCATACATGCTCATGCATTATAATTTTTATATAATATTTGTCATCCATGAAATTAATTTTTAAGTCAAATTAAACTTAAGAGCTAAATTTATATTATTTAAAATTAAAAACCTAATCCCCGAACTCAACCTGGTTCGAGGCTAGTGATTTTATCTTTGGGTAAATTAATTGAAAATTAATAAATTAGAGTCAACTGGATTTTTTTCTTAATTTTCCCATTTAAAATAAATTAGGGTGGTGACTCCCAAAATCATTTTCAAAATTAACCAATCCAAACCTAAGGGTTCCATCTTGAGTCTAAACCCGAATGAGCATCCCGGTTCTCTCTAGCATACCAGGCCGATGTTCGGGGGAGGCCTCACAACTGGCGACTCCATTGGGGACTAGTTGCCATCTTTTTTAAAAAAGGAAAATAAGAGGATTACTATTTGGTTAAGGAAAAATTTTTCCAAAATAATCTCTATTTGGCTCATTAAGTATAATTTGACTTTCATGCATCACTTTGCATAATAAAGGCTCCTTGCCTAAACCTTACCTTTAGGAAAACTTTTGGATGGTGAATAGCATTAGCTCAACAACTCTCTTTAAGTATGTTGGGAGATAGCAAAAGCATTCCATCCTGTGACGAATCCCCAATCATTTTGATGGTGTAACGAGCAATCAGTACTGCTGGACCCACACGAGGAACTTTACCTTGCATGTGGTTAGGTATATCGATACTTTAGTGGGACGAGAACCCTTAAATCAAACCACCCTTCACCCTTATGCATATAGTCGCCCTAGTGTTGATCTTAGGTTTCATGTACTATAATAATCGATACTCTTGCATGTTCATGAAACCTTTTTCAATATGCATCATGTCATGATTATGCATACATAACATGAGAAGCTGAACAAGGTAAACCCTCAAACACCTTAAAGACCCAAACTGGTAGTCCGTTACCCTAAAACACCTCACACACTCACCCTGTCAATATATAAACCTAGTGACCAATCATGTAGAGGGAAGCCTTTTCCCGACACACCTTCACATTCATGCCATTTTTCCTTTCATAATTTTGTATTCTTACCCTTTTTTTCTATCTATTTTCTGTTTAAAGGTACCGATGGCCGACACCTCCAGCCCCTTTGACTAAGAAGCAATAAGCATCTTTTTTGCCAACCTCCTCAAGAAACAAGAGAAAACTTTTCATGCTGCACTCACCACCGCTCTTCAGACCCAAAAGTACCTGAAACTCCAACTTCTCCTGTCGTAGACTTAAACACAACCACTCCCTCTCCCACTATGAATCCTTTTTAAAGTGGAGATTTCATTAACTTTCCCGAAACTAAGAAATTGATAGAGAAATTTGAGGCCATGGAGAGAACCCTCAAAAATGTCAAAAAGCATGAAGACATAATAGATGTCAACTCCTTAGCTCTTTTCCCAAATGCATGAGTTCCACCAAAATTTAAAATGCCAGTCATGGATAAGTTTAATGGCACCAAATATCCCAAAACTCATCTCAAGATGTATGTGGGTGCCATGAGACCATTCGGTGTGGACGACGAGCTCCTTGCTCAGTTATTCCAATAGTCTTGACTGGAGCTGCTATTAAGTGGTTACTAGACCTCAACCAAAATCACAAGAAAACTTGGGATGATATCTGCAGTGCTTTTGTCAAGCAATACCACTATAACATCAAGGTAGATGTCACCTATCGAGATTTGGAAACCACCAAACAAAGGCCAAAAGAATCCTTCACCACATTCCTTACAAGGTGGAGGACAAAAGTAGCTCAAATGGTGAACCGTCCATCTGAAGTAGAGTAAATTGACATCATTGTCAAGAACCTCCTCCCCTAGTACCAGATGCATTTATAAACACAGTACCTCCCTAACTTCGTAGCTCTTATTGCCACCGCCACCAAGATCGAGGATTTGATTCAATCAGGATGAATCAAGGATGAATCCTCTGGGTATCACAAGAACACCACCAAAACCACCCAAAGAGAGGGAGAGGTAAATGTTATCTGTCACCAGCCGATGAAGTTAGAAACATTGAGGACTTTCTCTGAGCTGGGCATACCCCTTAACATCATTTACAAGAAAGCCTTAGAGGCTAATCTAGTTAAGCCCTTAGAACTATGACCTCCTCCAAACCCTTTGCCCAAGGGTTACAATGCTAATGAGTACTGTGATTATCATCAAGGGCCAGGGCACAAAACTGATGCATGCAAGGCTCTGAAGTACAAAATTCAATACCTCATTGATGGTGGAGATATCATTACTCCCAAACCCAAAGTCTAGCACCACCACCTATCTTTTTTTGAACCACTAAGCTCACCTGACCACCTCAAGCTTCATCCAATAACCGGTATTTTGAGAAGAGTGCCAGCATTGCTGTGCCCCTATCCAAGTCCTTCAAGTCTATGTCACAATCCTTTGAGTTTGCTTTCTATGAAATTTTTTTTTTTTAGTTTGTCAGGTCTTATCCTTCTAAGTTTGTATTTCGCCTTCTAGGCTTATCCTTTAATGTGCTTATGATGGGACTTTTATCAATAATAAAAAGTTTGAAATTTCTAATTTGCTTTAATTTTTTCTAATTCATCCATCTTAAAAAAAAAAAAGAGAAAACAAAAAAAAATGAAATGAAAAATATAAAAAAATACAAAAAAATGATGAAAAATGCAAAAGGATCAATCAATTATGGCACAAAAAAAAATCCAAAATCCCATACATTGCATTTGCATAGAAGTAGTATAAAAGCTTATAAGTTGTTCTGTACAAGATAAGATAGGGATTATCTAAGCATCACAGTTTATGAGATCTTGACCTATACAAGAAACCTGCCAAGGAGAAGCTGTGGAGAATGAAGATCATGATTATTGATGAAGATTAGCCGAGCACTTCAACTAGAAGATGAGAGACAAGGGTTCACAAGAAGGAAATCCAGTTCTAGCCCTTTTTCATTATCTAAGAGGAAGTTCAAACTGAATTAGGCTAGACAGTGCAAGCTCAAGAAGATCCTATCCAATGGAGGCACCATCTTCACAGATGTGGACAAAAGCAAATTCTCCCATCCTAGCAACCCAGATCATCTGAAACAATACATCATATGAAGATAATATCAACATTTCATTTTCTATTTTTTATGCATTTGTAATCAGAACTACATGGACTTGATTCTCCTTAAAAGAAATGACTGACAGAAAAGTGATGTAAGGGATATGTAGGCAGCCCGACTCAGATACGGTCCAAATCATAATACAAAATATTTTGTTTGCATCGCATTCTCATTTTCTCTGTGCCTAATATATCATTTACTTAATCCTTTTGCCAAAAAAAAAAAAAAAGAATGCTCGTTAAGCTGAAAACCTAAAAAGGCAGCTTAGGCAAAAATTAGAGCAAAAATAAAAGATATCTCATTTAATGATACAGACCCATCATTTTGACATAAAGGATGACCCTTTTAATGTATCGTGTAGTCCTATCAACCTGCAGGTATCGGTCTAGCCAGTCTTCTTTTACCTTCCTAAGGTGCATACTCCTCATGCCCTCGTCAGAATCAGAGTCCATCGCAGTCTCCTCAAATCGGCACACCCCTCCTCTAGATCTCTGTAGTCCCCTCTACTATACTAGTAGAAGTATTAATAAAATCATAACTACTCACCACTGCAGCATCAGAAACCCTTTCTTGAGTACCAGTAGTTTCGAAACTACATTTCCAAAAATCCTTCTCTGCAATTCAAAAGATGCAATCCTCCTCTAAAGTAGTCTTTCTCTGAACCTCTAATGTAGTTTCATCCTGTCCTCACTACTGTCAAGTCTCCTTTATCACTACCACCGCATTTTGAGTCACTACTATAATTTGTGATGTTGCACTTCTAGTAGATCCTCGAGTCTACTTCAAAGATTGAGTCACCCCTCTGTCTATGTTGCAATCCTTGCTCCACTAACGACTTCCCTTACAGCCCATCCTTCCTCAGCTATGTCACCCTCAACAGTGCAGCCTAGTACTCTTTCCCAACTAGTCAAACCACCTTTATCAACCACTTGTCATACCTCTCTGTGATCCTAAGAGAAATTCCAAAATAAATAGCATGATAACTCCTCAGCCAGCCACCACATGATAGCTCTAGCAATGGGAGCTATAATCTGTACAGGCACTAGGAAGAAAGAAAAACTGGGGGCACATCCTGGGTCTACCTCATCTACCTTAAGACCCTCATCCCTTAGTGGAAAGTCATTCAAACTAGGCCTAACAAGCAAACCACTTGACACCCATAGCCCTCAGTTATGAGAGATCTAATCCTTTACTATTGGCAGTGCTAAATATGTCCTCCGGGGGCAAGCTGCAAGCAACCATCTAATTCGACCGCTGACTGAGTCTCATTAAGGCATGTATGGACTCAAAAGCAAGGGCCACCACTTGAAAATGATCCATTAGCCACACTTTCAAGATAACCCAAAACCTGAAATAGACACCCACAAAGCACTCCTAATAGAAAGGGTAAAAATAGATAAATTTTCTCACTTAGTGAATAACTAGCAAGACAGTTAGTCTATCATCAGTGTCTCTGCCAGCATGGCCCAAACAGACCCGTAACTAACACTCAAATAGAAAATCAAGGCCCTTATGTTGAGCCTCTGCACCCTTCATATCTCCCTGGTCACCGGAATCATGGAAGTTCCAATCACAGTGGCCAAATTCGCTTGACCATTACCAACTATCATCTAGCTTGCAGTATCCTAAGGCAAGTCAAAAACTCCTAAAAAATTAAAAAAAATGTCAAACTCTAAACTCTGGCACCACTAGAGTTGCCTTTGAGTCGTAGCCAATCCATATTCCCTATCTCCTTAGAATAGGCACAGCTCCTCCTCAGCAGCACCAAAACAGAAACCACGGGCCATCAAATTCCAAAATCTGAAGCAACCCCTTAAACTCTTCATAATACCACTAAGGCAACCATCTCATACCAACCTAAGTTGAGTTTCTCAACCTTGTCGAATCCCTCAGTCCATAAATGCATGTCTCTATAGGACATAAAGGTCACATAAAAAAATTGCATTCATAAAGTAACTGTGTGAATCCGCCCTCATACATCCATGCAAGGTTCATTACAAGCATCACCACAAATCATGCATGGCATAGAAGTCAAGCAAAAGGTTCATGAATTCTAAAACATACATGCATCATCTGTGTACCAGCACTTATACAATCATCCACAATCATACATCATCATGCATAAATCGAGCCAATAGCCTCACTAGCCTCTCCTAAAGTTAACTAGTTCTTCTTTAAAGCTTATCGATACCTCTTAACGCTGACCAATGCTTTTTTGAAGCTAAATGATACCTTTCTAGATCTAATCAATTAAGCATGACTTCCAGAGTCCTTTTACTTCCGAAAAAGTTCCTTTGAGCCTTCCAAAAAGGCCTAACCCCTCACATTCAGAAGCCCAAGTTTCTTTAAAGTAATTAAAATCTTGTCAGAATCTCTTGAGCTGACTCGCTGTAAGCTGAGGCTCTCCCTTTACCACAATCTTGTCAAAATCTCTCAAGCTGATTCGCCATAGGTTGAGACTCTCCTTTCACTAAATTATTTTGTCCAAAATTCTCTTCCATCCATAAATGTCTAGAAACAATCACCTAGACATCAATGTGGTTCCTTTCTCCATCTCTGTTGTCCAAATCCATCAACTCCACCCATAAATATCTAGAAATGATCACCTAGACATCCATTTGGTTCTCTTCTCCATCTCTTTTATCCAAATCTATCAATTTCACCCATAAAATGTCTAAAAACGATTACCTAGACATCTATATGGTTCCACTTTCCACTTTTTTTACCTAAATCATCTTTACCTCAAATATTAAGGCCGAACGGATAGTTTTAATTGAGGTTTACCCAAATCTTCTTTACCTCAAACATTAAGGCCGGACAAATAGCCTTAATTAAGATTTACCTAAATCTTCTTTACCTCCAACATTAAGGCCGAACAGATAGCCTTAATTGAGATTTACTCTAAATCATCTTTACCTCTAGCATTAAGGCCAAACAGATAGCCTTGATTGATATTTACCCAAATCATCTCTACCTCCAAGGCCAGACAGATATCCTTGATTGAGATATACCCTAAATAATCTTTATCTCCAACATTAGGGCCAAATAGATAGCCTTGATTGAGATTTATCCCAAATCATCTTTACCTCTAATATTAAAGCCTTGATTGAGATTTATCCCAGATCATCTTTACCTCCAATATTAAGGTCGGACAGTGTGAACCCTCAAAATTATACCTTCAGTCGATCGTCTTTCAGTTACAAACTTATAGGATCAAACTGAGCTTGAATCAGAACTGAAACGGATGAAAAAGTAGGAAACAGGTCGAACCAGCCGGCCAGCGCGCAAGAGGCGTATCGCCGCTCAGGCATGCCGCCTCATTGGCGGCACAAAATTCATGCCAACAGTAAGGTGGCATGCTCAACATGCCGCCAAACACCCGGCATGTTGCCGGTGCCGCCCATGCCGCCGGCGACATACTGATGCCCCCGTCTGTACTGCCAGCACCCCCCTCAGCAGCTCTATAAATAGGGCCTCATTCAGGTTCATTAGACACACATTCCAAGGAAAAAATTCTCTCTGATATTGATATACTTGTTGCTTTTAGATTCAAATTCCAAGTCTTTTGAATTCAAGGTGGAGTTGATATCCGGAGCAAGGCTCGTTCCATTCATCCGAAAATCAAGGAAAGCAAAGGTATAATCACCTTTTCCATTCTCAAAATTCTAAACTCAGATCTAGAATTATATTTAGGTCTAAAATATAAAAGATCTGAAATTTATTAATTTAAGAATCAGAATTAAATTAATAAACAAACCAACACTTTTTTCAGAACCCCTCCTTCGCAAGAAAGAAGAACTGCGTGGGGTTTGATTCCTATTCGATGGGATACGCAGGCTGCCATTCTGAAGGGTATCAACTCCAAAATCTTTTTATCGATATTTTTTCCCTTTTTATTTTAATTTATTTATATTAATCTTTTATTTATGATCTTATATTAGCTTAGTTGGGGAATGTGTATTTTTCCTAGTACTCATAAGGGCTAGAGGAAATATCCTCTTTATTTCAATTGTTTTGATCTTGTAATAATTAAGTAAGATCTATTTTGCTTGTTTGTCTACAATTGTCATTCCATCTCATCATATATATCTGTTTCATGCATCATTCTATTCTTGTTCACACAAACATGAAAATTCCTTTTTTAAGAGTTATTTTGCAATTTTTAGCCAAACTGAACAAAATTATATTTTCTTAATTGTGTAATTACCAAAACCTAATCCTCGAGCCCTCTTTAGTCACTCACGGATTAGTACATTTTCCATTGGGATAAATCAAATATTTTGTGTAATCAATCATTTTGGGCTTTCTTTAATTTTCCCAATTAAAACAATTAAATTAAAGTGGCGACTCATTTTTTCAACTTTCAAAATATAAAAATCAATTTTTTAAACTCACAGCAAGTTCCAATCATGGAGTTTCTCCCGAAGAGCATTTCGATTCCTCGACAGGTCGAACCAGTGCTCGGGTGAGGCCTCACAATTGGCGACTTAAATAAAAGATAAAGTGGGTTACTTTTGGTAAGAAACTGAGTTTGGCTTTAAATGCAAAATAACTCTTTCATGCATCACTACATCAGACTCCTTGTCCAAAACCCTACCTTCCTAAGAAAACAAAGGATAGAAAGTAACATCGAGTGGGCAACCTTCCTTAGGTCTACTTGCTGATAGTGAAATCATCCAGCCCATAACGTATTCTCTAATCCTTTTAGAGGTGTAACGAGTATGAATGTACTATTGGACTCACGCGAGGCTCCTTGTCTCACATATGATTAGGTATATCGCATCTCTAGTGTGATGGGTTCCCTTCAAACCACCTTAACCCTCTCATGTAATGACTCATAAAACCTTTCCTTTAGGATTGTATGTACCATAATACTAAAACTTGGTATGTTATTATCATGAAACCTTTTCTATTCATGCATACATGCATGCATGCATAGACCTTACAAATTTGGAGAGTTTTAATCTCACTCAAACATTGCTAGTCCCAATCATAAACGATGGTCCCAATTAAAAGCTAATATATTCCATGATATTTGTTCCATACCTAAGCTAGAAACTGACCCAGCTTTATCTCTCTATCGAAAGGTTGACAAGATGTCTGTTGCCGGAGATGAGACCACTACCATTAGAGCTAATGAAATCTTTAATGAGCTCTTTGCTAAGCTCTCTGAACACCAGGAAACCATGATGAAGAGGCAAGAAGCCCTTTTCCAAGATATGCTAAAGGCCCAAAGGAGGGCTATCATGGAGGATGTTCGTACCATGTTGGAACAGACCTCCCTCGCTTAAAACCCAATTGACCCAAAACCATTCAGGACTGACCCAAAATCTGCCTTTTATCCTATCTATAGATCCACTTCCAGAGTTGAATCCAGAGACAAAGAACTTGTAAACACCGACATCATTTCACCATTACCTATCCTATCACCTGAGTTCCTTAAAAATAACTCACCAATAAATCTCACCTCTGCTCTCACTTCCCAACCCGCGGATCCTTTCCAAGGGAAGGAAGTTAATCCTAAAATAAAGCCTACATGGAAAAAATGGAATGCATGGAGAAGATGTTGTTGGGTATGAAAAAGAAAGAGGATCTGGTTGATATAGTGTCCTTAAGCTTGTTCCCTAATGCAAGAGTTCCTCCCAAATTTAGGATGCTTGAGTTTGACAAGTTTAACGGGACTACCTTCCATAAGACCCACCTTAAAGTATATGTGGGAGCCATGCATCCATTGGGTGTGGATAACGAACTACTAGCCCAATTATTTCAATAGTCACTAACTAGTACAGTTGTGAAATGGTTTGTAGACTTGGATGTCGCCAAAAAATGGACCTAGGATGACATCTGCAATATCTTTGTCCAACAGTATCATTACAACATCGAGGTCGATGTAACAAGAAGAGACCTCGAGACCACCAAGCATAATGCAAAGGAATCCTTCTCTTCATTCCTTACGAGGTAGAGGAAAAAGGCTTCTCAGATGGTAAATCGGCCTCCTAAAAATGAACAAATTGACATAATTGTCAAGAATCTTCTACTAGTTTACCAAGAAAGGCTACAGACTCAATCTTGCCTTCCATCAAAGCCTTTACTGCTACTACTTCAAAAATTAAAGACTTGATTTAGAATGGTCATATTAAAGAAGAGACTGCATTAGGGTCAAGGTATAAAAAGCCAACTCATCAAGGTAATGTGACTTCCTCAACAAATTAGAAAGGAGGGAAATTAATGCTCTGACTATTAAGAAGCCTATCAGGATTGAAAGAAGGTAATTTTCTAATCTAGGGGGTGTGCCTATGAGTATTATCCTTAAAAAGCTGCTTGAGGGAAACATGGTGAAAACTCTTGAGCCAAAACTAGTCCCCAATCCACTGCCAAAAAATTACAACCCAAATGAGAGGTGTGACTATCATCAAGGACCTGGGCACAAAACAGATGCATACAAGGCCCTTAGACACAAAATTCAAGACCTTGTTGATTCCAATGACCTGATACCACCAAAAGCCCGATCCAATATCAACACCAACCCTTTACCCAACCACACAATCAATACCATAAATAATCATGAGGGAGTTTACTCTGTCTCCTTGATTGAGTCAAATCCTGATTTTTGCTATGTCCTGGACCTTACTAACCTAGTTGAGGAAATTGAAGCCATCACCAAAAGTGGCAGAGTCATCCAGAGCCAACCGAGCCCAAACACTCAACCTATTCAACCCATTCCTACACCTGCCAATAAATTGAAAGGGATTCTTAAACCATATGAAGATTCCATTCTCAAATAACTCAAGAAAACACAAGCCAACATTTCAATTTAGAGTGTGATCTAGTCCTCATATCCTCACCGCCAAGCTCTTTGCAAGGCATTGAATCAGTGCCAGGCTCCAATTGATATCACACCTAAAACCTTGTTGCTTCTATTACCTCTACTGCTAAAAGGGTGTCCATGACTTTTGGAGAAACTGACATTCTAGAAGGAGACTCTAGCCACAATAATGCCCTTTACATTACAGTGGTAACTCGGGGAAAGATTGTGCCAATGGTTCTGATTGATAATGGCTCAGCCTTAAATGTATGCCCTCTAAAGATAGCAAGCTGCTTGGGACTAGAAGTTACTAATTTTACCCCTTCAGATCAGATAGTAAGGGCGTATGACAATACCAAAAGAGAAGTCCTCAGGGTGGCTATCATATATGTGACTATTGGGCCAACATCTTTCACCGTTCCTTTTCAAGTGAATGACGTACCTTCATGTTTTAACTTATTACTTGAAAGGCCCTGGATCCATCAATCAAAGGCTATGCCTTCCTCCCTACACCAGAAAGTCAAGTTCCCTTTCAGAAATGGGGTCGTGATAGTTAAAGGGGACATGCATGAAAGACCAGACATCCCAAGCTCTGTTCCCATTCTTAAGATTTAGCCTGAGCTATCCACTTATCCACTCTCTGGTTTCTCCTTCATTCAATACATTGAGGGTGAAGAGGATAAAGAATTCATTCCATTTGATTTTGACCCCTTTGGGAATATTGCTATTGCTAACATGCTCCGCAAAATAAATTACTTTCCTGGTTTAGGTTTGGGAAGGAGCCAACAGGGCTTGAAGTCTTTTTTGGACTATCCAGTCGCAGCGCTACCATTTGGGCTAGGGTATGAGCTCACTAATGAAGATATTGTAGAAATGGAAAATCGGGCTAAAGACAGAACACCTGCCCTTAAAAGAGGTGAGGTTTATGACTGGCCCATGTGCCCTTACTTCAAAACTTTAAATGGCTATTTTGTAAAGGAAGGCAACACAGTTCCTTACTGTAACTTTCTTGAGCCTTGGGTCTGCCCCATTATCGAAAAATTGATCCCCAGGTTTGAAATCTTTTCTAATGTCAGGCTCAAGATAGAAGACTGTGAACCAATCTACATGCTTAGTCAAGATTGGGAAGAGAACATGGAGGCTAGTCTTTTTGATGAAGTGTTCATGCTCACTGTTGAGGAGTAGAAAACTGACCCTTCCACCTTAATCCAGCCCACCAAAACTGAGCTGCAAAATTGGTCCTTTGAGGAGAGCCCCTTTTATCCTTCTGAACCAGAATCCATACCAGAGTCCCAATCCAAATCAAAGTCTGAGTCTAAGATAGACTTGTTTTCTAAATCTGAGTCTGTCTCTTCTATTTCTTTTGTTGAGAATGATGTAACTGACCTTGAGGGTCTAACTTTTTAGTTTGATGTAAATTGGGACATATCCCCATTTGAATTTAATAAAAAGTCTACTCTTTCCTCTTACAACTCTGTGTCTCCATTTTTCTTTGATGTTCCAACTTTTAAATCTGACTTCTGTCTCTTCTATTTCTTTTGTTGAGAATGATGTAACTGACCTTGAGGGTCTAACTTTTTAGTTTGATGTAAATTGGGACATATCCCCATTTGAATTTAATAAAAAGTCTACTCTTTCCTCTTACAACTATGTGTCTCCATTTTTCTTTGATGTTCCAACTTTTAAATCTGACTTAAATAAGACAATAAGTAAAAATGAAATAAATGAAATAAAAGATGACACAATTAAAGAGCCTATTAATGCTGGCACTCATGACATACCAAAAATTACATTCATTACATCTGCATGCATAAACAGGGATCATATTGAAAAGATGATCAGAGAATTTCAAGACTATTTTGCATGGCAACCGAAAGACATGACAGGGTTTGATCCAAGCATATCAGTTCATAGAATCCCAATTAACCCAGGTGCTAAGCCCGTCAAGCAGAAATTGAGAAGACTCAAGACAGAATGTTACTAAGTTACTAGACCATAACTTCATTGAGCCCATCAACTATCCATCTTGTCTTGCTAACATTGTGCCGGTTCCCAAGAAAGATGGTAAAGTCAGAATGTGTGTGGATTATAGGGATCTGAATAAAGCCTGTCCTAAGAATGATTATCCCTTGCCTTACATTGATCTGTTGGTAAACCGCATGGCAAGTTCTGAATTGGTTTCCTTAACCGATCTGGCTGCAGGGTATAATCAGATAATGGTTCATCCTCTTGACAAAGAGAAGACATCATTTATTACTGAATGGGGTACCTATTGCTACTGGGTTATGCCATTTGGGCTTAAAAATGCTAGGGCAACATACTAGAGGATGGCAACTACCATTTTCCATGACATGATGCATAAAGAGATTAAAGTTTATGTGGATGACATGGTAATAAAAGGCACCACTGCCGAAGAACATTCAGAGGCACTAAGGTGATTCTTCCTTAGACTTCACCAGTACAATCTCAAGCTCAATCCCACCAAATGTGTCTTTGGAGCTTCATCTGGAGTATTTCTAGGCCACATGGTTAGCAAGAAGGGTATAGAAGTAGACCCTGCTAAATCAAAGGCAATTTTGGAAATGCCACCTCCAAAAATAGAAAAGGAGATCAGAGGTTTCCTTGGACGGCTACAATACATTAGTCGATTCATCAATCAGTTGGCTGATGTATGTGGGCCTATCTTCAAGCTACTCAGAAAAGGAGCCTCCAAGCAATGGAATGATGACTGTCAGAAAGCTTTTGACCAAATCAAGCAATACTTACTAAACCCACCGGTACTACAGCCACCAAGGTTTGGAAAGCCTTTATTACTTTGCCTATCAATGACAAATGAAGCAATGGGGGTAATGCTTGCTCAAAATGCTCCTAATTCCAGCGAGAAAAATGCCATCTATTACTTGAGCAAAAGGATGTTATCGCATGAGCTCAAGTATAGTTTTACAGAAAAGCTATATCTTGCTTTGGTATGGGTCTGCCACAAGCTGCAACATTACCTCTGCTCTTTTACAACTTATGTTCTTGCTGACAAAAGCCCTTTGAAATTCCTTATAGAGAAACTGGTTCTTGATAGTAAAATGGCAAGGTGGATGGCTGTATTAGCTGCATATGATCTGAAATATGTACAATGGAAAGCAGTTAAGGATAGCATAATGGCTAATCAGTTAGCTACAGCTCCAGTAGATGATCATTGGGTCGAGCTTGAATTTTCTGATGAAGATATCCTGACAATTGATAGTGAAGCTTAGAAGCTCTATTTTGATGGGGCATCTAACAACAAAGGGTATGGTGCCGACATTATGTTCATTACACCGAGTAGGGAAAACCTACCCATAGCCATAAAACTAAACTTTGAGGTAACAAAAAATGAAGCAGAGTATGAGGTATGCATCTGCAGTCTTGAGGCAGCAATAAGGCTCAGAATCAAATGCCTTGAGATTTATAAGGATTCGAATATGATAATTTCCCAAGCCTTGGGGAAGTAGAAGATAAGAGAAGAGCGTTTGGTTCCTTACCATAAATACTTAAATGAACTAGCAGCTAATTTCTATAAACTGTCTTTCCATTATCTTCCAAGGACAAAGAATAGATTTGTTGATGCTTTGGCAACACTAGCCTCAATGCTTGATATAAGCGACGGCTTTCATAATCAGACCTGTTGCAATTGAAGTTAAGTATGAGCCAGGTTGCATAACTCATTGTTTGAATATTCAAGCGGTTAATAGCAAACCATGGTTTTGGGATATCTTCAAATACATCAAGAATGGACTCTATCCTGAAGGGGCCTCTAAAATAGAAAAGAGGATTTTAAGACAGTTGTCCAAGGGTTTCATTCCAAATGGGGAAGTACTCTATAAACGGGTTTGGGATAACATCCATTTGAGATGTGTCACTGAAACAGAAGCCCAACAGATCATGGAATAGATGTATGGTGGTAATGAAGGTCCACACATGAACGAAATTGCTCTAGCCCGCAAGATCATGAATCAGGGTTACTTCTGGCTTACTATGAATCAAGATTGCGCAAGATATGTTTAAAAGTGCCATAAGTGTCAGATCTATGCCAAACTTCGAAAGAAACCTCCTGTACCTCTATCTCCTATCACCACGCTTTAGCCATTTGCAACTTGAGGCCTAGACGTCATTGGCAAGATAAGCCCAAAGTCTTCTGGCAAGCATGAATTCATTTTGGTTGCTATTGATTATTTCTCCAAATGGGTTGAAGCTACACCTTACCAAATATTAGATTCCAAACGAGTAGCCCAGTTTATTCGTACCAACATCCTTTATAGTATAGGGTCCCTTTAGAGATCATCACTGATAATGGATCTCACTTCCAAAAGGAGGTTACTCAGCTATTAAAGAAGGAGAAAATTCAACACCACAAGTCTTCTCCATATAGACCTCAAACAAATGGCGCAGTTGAAGCCGCAAATAATACTCTTAAGAATATGCTGTAGAAGATGGCTGACAGCCATAAGGATTGACACTTACATTTGCCATATACCTTATAGGGATACAGAACAACAGTATGTACTCTAACCAATGCTACACCTTACTCTTTGGTGTACGGGATGGAAGTCGTCCTTCCAATCGAGGTAGAAGTCAAGTCAGCTCGCATTATGAGGGAGAGTCAGTTGGACGAAGTGGAATGGGCGAAAGGCTACCATAACGAACTTTTGGCCATCGATGAAAAGAGAATGGATGCCTTATATCAGATGCAAGGTTATTAATAGAAACTGGCTAGGCACTTCGATAAGAGAGTTAGGGACAAAGGATTACAAGAGGGGTCACCTTGTCTTGAAAGAAATAAGGGCACCTGTTCATGATCCAAGGGGAAAATTCAGACCTAACTGGAGTGGTTCGTTTGTGATCAAAAAGATCTTATCTGGTGGAGCATCAATCTTGACGGACTTAGATGGTATAGAATTTGCTAGCCCATGCAATCTGGATGAACACAAGAGATACTTTGCATAAGCATCCTTGTAATTCATGCATAGCATTTGCAATCATTGTGAAATCATGCTTAGCATTCACATTTTTCCTCCAAAGTTAGAACTACATGGACTTGATTCTCTATAAAGAGGAAAAAGAATAAAAATCATGAATCATTGTAAGGAGATACGTAAGCAGCCCTTGCGAGTTCAGTCCAATTCATCAACAAAATTTTCATTTCATATTCACTCGGCTCTTAATTATGTCACAAAAATACATATAGAAAAATGAAAACACGCTCGCTAAGTTGAAACCCCAAAAGGGCAACTTTGGCAAAAATTAGAGCAACAAAAGAGATAACAACAAAAAAAAAAGATGTCTTATTTGTCTCATTTAATTTTTGAAATATCAAAAGAAAATAAAGACATAATCAAAATTTGTCCTAAGCTAAAAGAGTAATCATGATTCTTGCTCTATCTCCTCAAGTATAGCAGCCCTTCTAGCCTTCTCTGATTTCCACAAGTTGGCTATCCACTAATCAATATACTGCAAGGATTTACCGCCTTAGTCAGTAGGGCGAACAGCATGAAAACCCCTTACCCATCCATTTCTGACCGCTCGAGCAACGGTCTCAGTAATCATAATAGAGTCAAACAGAGCACCATCTGGGGGCACACCCTGACTATGTCCCATTTGGCGCATAACCCTAATAGCTTGGTAAAATGTCACCATCCTCAACCCCAGTAGGTAGACCATATTGTAGCTAAAGCTCATGGTCATGAAACTTCTGATCTTGTACCATTCACATCTCCATAGCAGGTCATCATAATCCAGCTCCATCAACCATTATGTCCACTCTTTCTCTGAATTTCATTTAATCACAATGGTCTGGGTCCTATACTAGAAGCAGAATAATCCACCTTGGTAGGAGGTCCTACTACCGGAGATGGTCTCTCAGCCAAATCTAAAAAAGTGCAAAAAAGATAAGCATAAGAAAACACAAAAAGTAGTTAAATTGAAATTCAGAAGCCAAAATTCAACCTGAAGAATAATAGGGCTGATTGACCATGGCCCGTCAGAAGTGCAAGACCTGTCCAAACTCATGATGGTCTCAGCCAGCACTATAGCCGCAATAGATCTCCCTTCCTTCATTTGTGCGATCAGCTCAGTGACTCTAGCATCCCCCCAACCAGTAGGGCTCACAAAAATATATCCGGCAGTCAGACAGAAGGATGGAGCCCGCATCCTCAAATGAAACCACCCATCATCCTCAAAATCCTTAGGATCATAGAATTCTGCTATCACAGCAGTCAAATCTACCCAATCATTTACTACCATGGGACTAGCAGCCTTTGTACTCAAGTCAAGAAGTCCCCTGAAAGAGTTGAAATATCCTACTTTCTCAACAAGAGTAGCCAGCATATCTTCTGGATCATATCTGAGGAACACAAAAAACTCCTCAAATGTTGGACACATCTCCTCCATAGATGCCCCAAATCTGAAGATATGGGCAATTGGATCCCAAAAATACGTGCAGAAATTCCCAATCAATTTTTATGCCTCTTAAGGTGGGCATAGCACTTACCCCATACTTTTCCAGGTTAATTCTCTCCACTTTGGTAAGGTTCTTGCACCATACGAACATTGCATGGCTGAAATAGGGCTCCATTGTGAGAAATAAAAAATAATAAAATTGATGGAAAGCAAAAATATGATTGAAAATGACTTTTGGAGGCTCAAAAATAGAAGGTACAGACTGGGAAATGGACAAAGTCTGCTTAAATAGGCAAAATTTTGCCTGCCTAATTTGCTATCGATAGCACGCTGATCGTGCCATTTGGGACGGCGGCATGTCGGTCTTGCTGCTGTAGCGGCGGCATGCTGAGTGTGCCACCTGAGACGGTGGCACAAAAACCTTGCCGCTCGGACCAGCGGCATGCTAGTCATGCCACCCTACCATCCTGTGCCTCCTTGTGCCATTTGTCCTCCAATAGTTTTTACTGTGAATTCTCAAAATTTCAAGCTTAAAATAATTCATTTTTCTCAAAATCAGAGCAGAAATAAGAGAAGAACGTAAGGAATAGCCCGATGGAATCCTATTCAGTCCAATATCTGCATCTATACCATGCGCCCATTTCATTCAAAACATCCATAAGTCGTACATATCATACAACCAATATGTCACATAAACATAAAGAGTGCATATATCCAAAATATCATGCATACAAAAGAATGCATCATCCTCAGTACATGTACACATGAAAAGCAGAAGCTAATAAAATAGGTTGCTAACGACCATGCTTGGGTCTGTGGGGTCCTCGCCTGGACATCTCATCCTCGTGACTCTCCTCCGATAAATCCCTGTCATGTAGAAAGGAGCTCATAGCAAATGCATATCGGCCCAAGAGATTGTAGTGATAGCGAACGAACTCCATAGGAACCTAAAGAAGAAAGGAAAATATATGAGAATCACTACAAGGTAGACAAAGGGCTAAAAGTACCAGCTATGCAAAAAAATTTTACCTCTATAACAGTCTTAGGAATAGTAGAGAAGAAGGCCGATCGATCTTCAAGAAGATGGTAACGTCGTGACTGGCCGTCACAAGAAACATAATCAAGATGAGCTGGTAAGCATATAAGACTAGCAGGCAAGGGAATCAGATCAGTCAGACCTCCCACTGAAGCATCTGGAGCTGGGGCTGGAGCTAAGCCACTAGCCCCTAAAGGACCACTCCCAAAAGGATCAGCTGCAAAACCTGAAGGACCAACCATAACACCTAAAGGTCCAACCCTAGGACCCATGCTGCCAACCGGAATAATACTGCTAGCCTGTGGAGAGATGAAACTCCCAGCTCTAAAAGGAAGCCCTTTGGAAGTCACTGAGCTAGATCCCTGATGTGACGGTCCCTGCAATCTATCCAAGAGAGGTGAGCCCCGCATCAAGGATGCCTCACAAAACTCATCATAGTCTATGTTAGGCAACAGGTAATCCAGACAGGAAACTCTAGCAGCCCAACCATCCTCTCCTAAGATAGCCAGCCCATACCTCATATCTGCCAGAGAGGACTGTGGCACAACTCTCTCTCCTATAACCTGTGCCTTCACGCTCTCTCCTAAGTAGAACATCCTCAAAGACTCATGACGGAGCAAGAGTCGACAAAAAGACAAGTCCATGCTAAGCCTGATTTGATTAAGAATCCACAAGAAATAGAATTTTGTCAGTCACTAGGCATAGATTAGATAAAAGAATAACAGAGTATAATACTCACCTTGAGCACAATGGAGGTACCACCATGGCCACAAAGTGTGCCATAAAAAATGCTGCATAGCTCCTGATACATAGCACAAAGGGCTGCAGCTCCCTAATCAAACTTGCCGATCTCATCCAGATTCTTCAATGATCGCAGGACATTTAAATTAATGTTGTCCTTGTTGTTATATAGAAAGGTATAGCTCAAGATAATCAAGGCGCAAAGTCTAGCACCCTGATCAACACCATACTGACTTGGAGTTTAAGCCATGCTTATCAAGGCCTGATAAAGCCAGAAACGTGGGACATTTAGGTTCCCACGAGGGGGATCAGCCCCAATCAGAGCCGTCATCTCTACAAAAGAGCACTCGAACCATGAAGAATAAAACTCGAAAGGACGAGATCTGAAATGCATACTAGTAAGCATGCTCCACTCGAGGGGAGTGACTATCATCTCACTGCAGGAAAGGTGGAATGTGTTTGTAGTATCCCACCAGTGCTCTGCCAGTGCCCAGACCACAATGGTATGAACCGGCTGCTTGATGTCCAACTCTAGCCACCCGAGCAAGCCAGATGGCTCGAGGTGCAAACGAATAGCCTCCTGATTACTCAGATAAAGGCGGACTAGCTCCATGACACTACGGCCTCCCCTAGGCTTCAATTGTACTCTCTATAATTTTTGTAAAAAAAAAAACAGATATTGATAATTATCAGAATTCTTATTGACTATGCAGGGAAAGGAAAACATACCTAAAGAGATCCAGTGTAGCTGATGTGACGATCTGGCTCCTTTAGCAATGTCTCCGAGTTCTAAGCACCCATTGCTGGTTGATTGAAGGCTTCCATATTGAGAGAGTAAAAAAAAAAGAGAGAAAGAAAAAAAGATATTTAGAGAGAGAAATGAAAGCTAGAGAGAGAGAGAAGAGAGAAAGTGAAAAATGAGTTTATGAATAATGTGAAGGAATGAAGGTATATATAGGAGTAGAGGTGGGCCCCCCCATAACATCTTTTAAATTTTTTTTTTATTCATAGATCCAGTTCAGGTGGTTTCGCCATAATAGGTTCATTTTAAATTGGAATCCAATTCCATTTGAAGCAGTGAATCCACATGATTTTTATCCATCTCCCGAAATAGACGGGGTCTCAATCAGAGTTCAGAATCGCCCAGAATTACAGAAAAATTGAAAATTCAAAAATAGCTTAAAAATTGGAAAACAGTCCAAACAGAGTCAGAATAACCAAAAATTAGACATGAAGCTCTTGCATAAATCCCAATATTGAAAGGGATATTCAAAATGCTCTGAATGAAGTCTTAGGAATTTTGGTTCACACTTATCAGATTCAGCCCCTGTCTAGCCACATCAGATAAAGGGGGCAGCTGTGAACCCTCAAAATTACACCTCCAGTCGACCGTCTTTTAGTTATGAACTCACAGGATCAAACCGAGCTTGAATCAAAACTGAAACGGACTCGAAACGGATGAAAAAGTAGGAAACAGGTCGAACCAGCCGGCTAGCGTGCAAGAGGCGCATCCCTGCTCTAGTGTGCCACCTCATTGGCGGCATGAAATTCGTGCCGGTGGTAAGGCGACACCCAGCATGTCGCCAGTGCTGCCTGTGCCGCCGGCAGCATACTGATGCCGCTGTCCGTACCACAGGTGCTCCCCTCAACAGCTCTATAAATAGGGCCTCATTGAGGTTAATTGGAACACATTCCAAGGCAGAAACTCTCTCTAATATTAATATACTTGTTGCTTTTAGATTCAGATTTCAAGTCTTTTGAATTCAAGATGGAGTTGATATCCGGAGTAAGGCTCGTTCCATTCGTCCGAAAATCAAGAAAAGCAAAGGTATAATCCCCTTTTCTATTCTCAAAATTCTAAACTCAGATATAGAATTATATTTAGGTTTAAAATAGAAAGATCTAAAATTTATTAATTTAAGAATCAGAATTAAATTAATAAACAAATCAACACTTTTTTCAGAACCCCTCCTTCGCAAGAAGGAAGAACTGCGTGGGGTTTGATTCCTATTCGATGAGATACGCAGTCTGCCATTCTGAAGGGCATCAACTCCAAAATCTTTTTATCAATATTTTTTTCCTTTTTATTTTGATTCATTTATATTAATCTTTTATTTATGATCTTATATTAGCTTAGTTAGGGAATGTGTACTTTTTCTAGTACCCATAAGGGCTAGAGAAAAGATCCTCTTTATTTCAATTGTTTTGATCTTATAACAATTAAGTAAGATCTATTTTGCTTGTTTGTCTACAATTGTCATTCCATCTCATTATATATATTTGTTTTATGCATCATTCTATTCCTGTTCATACATACATGAAAATTCCTTTTTTAAGAGTTATTTTGCAATTTTTAGCCAAACTGAAGAAAATTATATTTTCTCAATTATGTAATTACCAAAACTTGATCCCCGAGCCCTCTTTAGTCACTCGCGGATTAGTGCATTTTCTATTGGGATAAATCAAATATTTTGTGGAGTCAATCATGTTGTGTTTCCTTTAATTTTCCCAATTAAAAAAATTAAATTAAAGTGGCGACTCATTTTTTCAACTTTCAAAATACAAAAATCAATTTTCTAAACTCACAGCAAGTCCCAATCGTGAAGTTTCTCCCGAAGAGCATTTTATTTTCTCGGCGAGTCAGACCGGTGCTGGGGCGAGGCCTCACAGATAGATAGTCTTGATTCTTCTTTACCTCTAACATCAAGGTCGGATAGATAGCCTCAATTGAGATTTACCCCATATCATCTTTACCTCTAATATTAAGGTCAGACAAATAATCTTGATTTCTCTTTACCTTCAACATTAAGGCCGAACAGATAGCCTTAATTGAGATTCGCCTCAAACATTCTTCATCTCCAGCATTAAGGCCGAATAGATAGCCTTGATTGAAATTCATAAAACCTTTTTTTATCTCCAACATTAAGGCCAGATAGATAGCCTTGATTAAAATTCACCCAACCTTCTTTGTTTTCTAACATTTGGGTAGAATAGATAGCCTTAATTGAAATTCACCAAGACCATTCTCACAACCAACGTCAAGGCCAAATAAATAGCCATTGATAAAGTTTCATTTATCCTAGAGGGCCTCCTCCCAAAGGACATGACAAGAACATACAAGCCTAGAGTCTGACATGGCACCTCTTCTTAACATTTACAATCATTAGAATCACCTTTTGTTCAAAGCCAATTTTGATGAGGAGACAACCGTGAACCCTCAATTTTACACCCTCATCATCCAACCGTAGTCTTAGCACTTGCTGAATTTAACGCGTTACGCAGAGCCATTATAGTAGTCCTACTAACTGGTTAGCGGACGGGAGTTCAAAGGTAGCACTCCGGAAAGAAAATTTTTTAGCCTTTAATTACATTACCACCATATATCCAAAATTCTCAAACTTCATACCAATAACCAATATCTTAAAAAAAAAAAAAAAAAAAAAAAAAAGAGTGCCATGTCAGCAGCTGGCAGCGCCACTGACAGTTTGGGCTGCGCCGCCATCCTTTTGGGCAGTGCACCGCCCATAACATTGGCGGTGCTGCCCAGAGGCCAGGTGGTGCTGCCTAGGCTTCTGGTGGAGCGGGCCCTACTGCCGCCTGTAGTCTCCAAAATACCCTATAATATGATTTTTCAGCTTTTTTCTAGCTCTACCCTTTTGATCTTTTCACTTTTCCACTTCCCAAACTACTCTCACTCACTTTTTTTTATAAATACCCCTCTCTACTTCTCATTTCTATACACCTCTTGAATTAGTATTGATGATTATCTACTAATTCCTCTCTTCTTCTCCCTCCAACCACTCTTTAATTAATTAATTAATCTTTTTAATTAATTAATTTTCTCACCCTAACCAAGTTAATTAATCTTTTTAATAAACTAAAAATCATTTTTTTAAAATGAAAATTAATTACTCAATTAATTAATTAATTAATCTTTTTAATTAATCATTTTTTCTCCAAAACCAAATTAATCCTTTTTCTCAATCCACCTTTTATCCAAATTAATTAATTACTCTTTTTAATTAATTAATACATCCACCCTTTTCATTATATTAATTAATTAATTAATCCTTTTAATTAATTAATTAATCCTCCAAAATTAACCATTTTCTTAACTCACCTTTCATCCAAATTAATTAATTAATCTTTTTAATTAATTAATCCATCCACCATTTTCATCATATTAATTAGTTAATTAATTATTTTAATTAATTAATTAATCTTTTAATCAATCTAATCACTTGGTCCTGATAAAATGAAATTTTAGTTCATTAAAACCCTTCGCTCGCCAAAAGCAAAGGTATCAGTCTTTTTCCTCACTCTCAAAACACCTAAACCAAATCAATTTGATCAACTCTTAAACCTCTCCACTTAATCATGGAATGAACTACGTGGGTTTTGATCCCCATTCAACGGGGTATGTAGGCACATTTGGAATCTAAATCCAAATCCCAATCAATCTCTTTTCCCCTTGTTTAATTATCGTAATTTATGAATGGTTCATTTTAATTTTCTTATTGCACTCATACCATACTCATGCATTATAATTTTTATATAATATTTGTTATCCATAAAATTAATTTTTAAGTCAAATTAAACTTAAGAGCCAAATTTAGATTATTTAAAACCAAAAACCTAGTCTCTGAACTCAACCTGGTTTGAGGCTCGTGATTTTATCCTTTAGTAAATTAATTGAAAATTAATAAATTGGAGTCAACTGGGTTTTTTTCTTAATTTTTCCATTTAAAATAAATTAGGGTGATGACTCCCAAAATCATTTTCAAAATCAACTAATTTGAACCCGAGGGTTTTATCTTAAGTCTAAACTTGAATGAGCATCCTGGTTCCCTCTAGCGGACCAGACCGGTATTCGGGGGAGGCCTCATAGTATCCTGCTACATGAGAGTGAAAACTCTAGTTGGTCCTTGATTCTAACCTCTCCTCGCAAATCTTGAGCTCGTACTCTGACCTTGTCCTTTACCTCTATTTCTAAAACCACGGCCCTAATGGCCACTGAATCATCCACCTAATTTGGAGGTAAGCATGGGCTGAGAGACACTAGCAAAAAATCCCTGAGTGAATCCCCAGGTGCCCACTCTCTGCCCTTCAGATAAAGGATAGTACCTAGCAAAATGTCCCGGCTGGCCACACCCAAAATAGACACTTGAACCCTAAAAGCACTGCCCCTAATGGGCTCTACCACATCTGGCATAAGCTATAGCACTAGAACCCGATCTGTTAAAATTGGAACTTCCATTACTGCCACTGAAGCTCCTACCATGTCTGAATGCACCTTTTCCTTTCCTCCTACCTCCCTGCTTGAGGGAACTTTGAGGACCAGTAGAATATGTTCCCATAGTAAAGGTGCCACCCGCATCAGCGAATTTGGAGGTACCTTAATTCTCCAGCTTGCTAAATCCCTTATCATTCCTCTTGTGCTCCACAATAACTAACTCAATATCATGAGCATCATCAACCAATTGATTAAAAGGATGACCTTGATGCCCACTCAAAAGAGATGCAAATTTATCACCTAAGGCTTTAACATACCAATAGTTCTTAATTTCTTCATATGGTACTGTTGTAGGTACAAATTTACACAAATCTAAAAATTGATTACTGAAACAGGCCACAGATGTTTGGTCACTCTTCTTTAGATTTTCTAATTTAATCATCTTGCAATGCACAAACCTAGAGGGAACAAATCGGGCTAAAAACTCTTTAGTAAACTCTTTCCAAGTCATCTGTTGCGCTCTCCCTCTAATATAATCCTTATACCATGTTCTTGCAGGTCCCTCAAGCCTCCTACTAGCAAAATACACTGATTTGGTATCTGAATAACCTAAATCCAGACAAATCTCTCTAATATTATCTAGGAACTCATGTGCTTCCTCCTCTACATCAGAAAAAGGAGGGTGATGCTTTAGAAACTTTTCAAGAGATACATTAAATGACCTAGCCACAAGGTTAGGCTTAGTAACTTTCTCCATCACCCTTCGAAATCCAGCCATCATAGCATCCACGCCTTACAATGCCTCCTTTCTATCCTGCCAGCGTCTACCCCGGTGTTGAGGGGATGGTGCCATTAGGCCAACTGAACTTTCTTCCTAAAGCAGTTTGCTTTACTCTAGCTGCTGCTCGCCTAGCTTGAGTATTCATCTTACTGAAAAGAAAGACTTTAAAATATCAAGTAAAGAAAGATAGTTCTTCACAGACATCACATTACAATAAGTAGAATATACACATGTAAGGAGTTCCTGGAGGCCTAAAAACTAAAAGCAAATGAAACATGAAAGACATATTGGAATCCTATACTCCGCAATAACAATTCCCAAGGAAAATAAACCTAAAGCTTTTATACCAACTTTGTCACGACCTGAACCTGAGGCACATGATCGGCACTAGAACATGGATAATGCACGTGGCTACCAATGCTCGTAGTAAGCCTGACTCAATACATCAAAAAGGATCTTACAGAATAAGAACAATATAAATACATCACATGGGTTGAGGTCCAATTGAAACAGAATACCATCATATCGTAATCATTGTCAATATAATATCGTATTGATATCATCAATCATCCATATAGTATTGATTATTAGATAAAAACATATAATACTAGCATAGTTCACAATACATCTTAGTAAAATACACAACATCATAGATCTTCTATAATTGTGGAGTTCTAGACAGACTACCTCAATTGCTTATGCTACAACTTGAGGAAAATAATGAGATAGGAGTGAGCGTCTCAAGTCAATGAGTAATACTAGATAATATACATACCTAGTGCTATAGAATCATTCTAGTATGAAATGATTATGCTTTCATGCCATCCAAACATTCACATCACAAAATCATACAAGGATGAGGAATAGTCCATAGGAATCAGTCTAAACCCAACCGATCCCTTATACTTGGCCCTCTCATTCCAAATACTGTCTCATTAATCCAAATAAGGGTCGCAGCCATCCTAGTAGCATTGACTGGACTAGCAATAACGCATAGGCGATAAGCAAGCCAGCAGCCATCATGCACCAGTCATATGTTCATCTATACCATCATCATGTCAACATCATCATAATCATATCTCATTCCATCCTCATTCGACAACCACAACCAATAATTCATACAATTAATGCTCATTCACATGCACATGATCTAATTAATTAAACTATAATGCATAATTATGCAATATTTATGTATACACACAATTAATAGTGTAATGCATGTAAACAAGAGCATATATTAAATAGTATCACTCATAGTGAGAAAGATAAACTTTGGCTAATTTGGACTCAGAACTAAGGATAATAGTCCCCTATGATCTAGAAGATGACAATATCACAAAATTATCAGAATTTATAATATAAGATTCAATAATTGATAATTCCTATTTTATAGAGAATTCTATTAGAAATTCAATGGAATTCCCTTAGAACAGATCTAATCCCCGAGACAAACAAAGACAAATATACTAGCTTATCATCAATCAAAATGAATACTAACCATCTTCTAAACTCAACCATAATTATCCTTATAATTGATTTTATTCATCAAATATACATTAGAAAAACTACATGAAAATTGAGAGACGATACTCACTGGAAAGTCATCAGAAAATATTGACGACAATTGATTATGATAGTTTCATAGTTAACAGACTCGCCTCGTAGTGTAGAATATGAAAATATATGTCATCTTTCCTAACTCATCAGACATTCGCCAAAATATGCTTAGGCAACCTTTATAGTCATTGGATTTCAACCAAGACAAACATTATCCAAAATTAGCAAATGAGTTGCCAAATTAAAGTTTAGAAAAAGAGGAGTCTGATAGTACCAAAATCATCTTGAACGGACAATAGATTAGGTCGGAATCGAGCTCGGAAGTTTTCTATCCAGCGGGCATATAAAGGAGCGTATAGTGGCTGGCGGTGGTGATCGGCAATGAAATCACACCGGCAAACTCATCTCAATGTTGGCTTCTCCTTGGTCCGACACGAAATTTATAGTCAAAGCTTGCTGCCCAACCTATCTCTCTCTCTCTCTCTCTCTCTCTTCTTTTTGCCCACGTCAGACAGCTGATTGGTCCCCTAAAACCAATCAGTCTGCTTCTCTATACATAAACACATACAATCTAATAATAATAATAATAATAATAATAATAACAACAACATAAATAATAATATTAACATCATTTAAAACATTTTTACTTAATAAATTTATTAAATTCATATTTAGTATAATAATAAATAGTTAAAATATTATATAATCTAGTAATTATTTCCTTTAAAATATATAAAAATATAAATTTAGAATTATAAAAATTTGAGGTGTTACAAGAACCCCTTGACAAAATAATTTTTTTATAAAAAGAAAATGTTGAAATAGTATATTTATTGAACTATAATTAGTATTTTTTATGCTAGTTTATTCATATTAGCAGGAAATAACATACACTATATAAAATTTGATATCTTTTTATTATAGTAGTAGTATCTAATATTATTTCTACATGTTGAGAATAGAAAATAATAATTTAAAAAAAAAAAAAAGCAATAGCCACCGCATATGTTATCTATTGAATAAAATCAAAAAAATATTTACTATACAAGCATTATTTGCTAGTAGCATATGGTGTAAATTAGAAACATTAATTCTTATAAAAGAAAAGAATGAACAAATTACAGTAACAATATATATTATCATAAAATTTCATATTTTTTTACAATGCATTCCTTATCTAATACAAATTCAGTATACTTTCATAATATAATTAGTATCTTTACTACTATTTATATAAGTTATAGATATCGAATAAAATAAAAAGTCACAACAAATAATATATATTAAATAAAAAATAATATACTTTTAGCAAATTATTAATATTTAATATTATTTAACATTTAATTTTTGAAATACATTAAATAAAATTCAGTATATTTTTACAACATAATTATTATCTACTATTATTTATATAAGCCATGGATCTTAAATAAAATAAAAATCACAACTTACATCATATATATATATATATATATATATATATATATATATATATATATATATATATATATATATATATATATATATATATATATATATATATATATACACTTCTTGCAAATAATTAATATCTAATATAAATTTAGTATACTTCTATAATAAATTTTTAAAAAATAAAACGTAACAGCAAACAATATATATTAAATAAAAAATAGTATACTTTTAACAAATAATTAGTATCTAATATCGTTTAGCATTTATTTTTATTTTTCAAGAAAATAAAAAAAAATGTTAAAATGAGAAAATTACTTGATGGTTAGATAAAAAAAATCCTTTAAACTTAATTGAATTTCATTAAGAGGAAAAAAAATAAATCGAAAAACAATAAAAATTATATCATAATACTAATTAATTTAATAAAAATAAATAATAAATTTAATACTTACTATATATTTACCATGTGGGATCCATATTAATCCTTAAATGAACAATACATATAACCCAAGTTTTACTGTGTCTAAAAAGATATAAAAGATAATTATATATGTTAAAAATATATAGAAAATAAAATGAGGCTAAAAAAGATAGTTTTAGAAAAAAAAAAAAAAAAAAAAGCTATAATATGTAATTTTCTTTAGTTATCGATGTACTTTCTCATGATACATTACCCTTTTAATGCTAGCTATCTCTTTTTTCCGGGAAAAAAAATTTTAAAAAGTTTAAAGTGTATATAATTACACACATATGCAGGACAAATAGTCCTAAACTTCAAGAAATATTTAATTGTCCCAAACACCAAGAAATAAAGTATATTTCCCATGGACAGCTAACATACGTGCTACGAATACAGAGGATTAAAATATCAGAAGTTGCCGATAAGCAACTCGCTTTAAACAGTACAATAATATATCTAGAGCATGGCAGCTATGCATTTGAATTCGCTCCCACTCGCTACCCCTGCCTTCTCTGCATCCAACCGCTTTATCCTGTGTTACTCACCATTACTTGTGAGTTTTATTTTGCTTTACTCGCTAATGCTTCTCTTTTAATTAAACTAAATTTTTTTCTTTTACTGATGCTTCTCCTTTATGATTTTTCTAATAAGTGCATCAAAATAATAGCTAAAAAATAAAAATTCAAATAAATAAATTAAATAAGTGAAAAATAAAGATTTTCATTTTTTTAAGATATTAGCAATCATAGTGAAATATATTTTATTAATTTAATTATATTTATTTAAAATAATTATTTTATAATGATATTTTTATCTAAAATGATTGCTCTTAATAATACTTTTAGAGCACTCTTTATAAAATTGTTTTTTTTTTAAATTAAAATACATTTTCTTTGTATATATGTATATATTGTAAAATTTATTTTGATGCGTATTTGAATTTATCCTATGTTTGGAATGAAGGAAAATATGGGAGAAAATAAAATATGAGTAAAAAATAATTTTTATTTTTATTTTCTATTATTTGGAAATGGAGGGAAAATAAAAAGAGGAAATAAAATATGTATTATTTTTTTTCTTTATTTTCTTTCCAAAATGGAGAGAAAATAAAAAAAAATAATAATTAAATATAATTCAAATTCAAATTTAAACTTTAGAAATGAAAAATTAAAATAATAATTTTTTATTTATAAATTTTCTTTTCTTTATATATTTTAGTGAGTGAAAAATAATTTTATTTTTCTTCTTATCTAAACAAAAAATAAATAAATAAATAAATAAAAATAAAAATTATTTTTCTTCTTTATTTTTTTTCTCTAAAAAAAACATAGGCTTAAAGTCTCCGTGTCTGAAAATATGTTTGGAACTACTTAACAAAAAACTCAATGGTTGTTTTGTTTATATCTATATATGAGAACAAAAAATTCTGTTTAAAGGCCTATTATTTAGTAAGCATTTATTTGTAGGGCTATTATTAATTATTATGTATATATTTCTCTTTTTTTTTTTTTTTTATTTCATCTTGGCAGAAATCAAAAGAAAGCTCATTACAACCTTACTCAAGTAAGATTTTAGGAGCTGCTCTTCAAGAGCCTCATTCATTTTGGCAGAAATCAAAAGAAAGCTCATTGCAACCTTACTCGAGTAAGATTTTAGGAGCTGCTCTTCAAGAGCCTCAACCACCCTAATATTATAAAATTTAGAATGTGAATATTTGGACTTTCCTTATTTTTTATTTTTTTATTTTTTTATTTCTTATTTTTATACATCTGTATATTGCAGTCTTAGGATTGTAGTTGAAATCCATTGAAACTTGCTTTTTTATTCTTATTATTGAAACAGATTCATATACCCAAGAAAAGACAGAAGAGGAAATCAAGATCAAGCTATTAAATATGGAACCCAGTGGCAAGAAATCAACAGAGAAGTAAGCTATAACCATCTAATATCTAAACTACTGACTAGATTTTTTTTTTTTTGTTTTTTTCTGTGATTGATTTTATATAATGTTTATAGGTATGCGGTGGTGACCGGAGCAAACAAGGGAATTGGGTTAGAGACGGTGCGGCAACTTGCTTCTCAGGGAGTGACGGTGGTTCTGACAGCGAGAGATGAGAAGAGAGGGATGGATGCAACTTGTATGCTTCATAAAATGGGTTTAACAAATGTTGTTTTTCATCAACTTGATGTTTTAGACTCACTTAGTATTCAATCATTGGCTGATTTCATCAACACCAAATTTGGAAGGCTTGACATCTTGGTAACTCTTAGCTTTCGTCTATTCTAAACATTTTTTATAAGATCTATTGAAACCAAACGGAGGAAGGAAGAAAAACTTTTATACAGTGTTTAGAATCAGTGAACATAAAATTTATTGGCTTAATTACAAAAACTTTACATTATAATTTCATAAGAAACTTTTAATTTTGACAATCCATAAACTATTAATTTTTTTTAAAAAAATATATATTATCAGCAATCTAAATTCTAGTCAATTTTTCAACAAAATTTGTCTACGCGGCTAGAATTGCCATGGTGATCTGGCTTCATTTTGTATTTGTGGCCTTACTTATTTGTACTTGTGTATAACAGAATACTTTTAAGGGGTTAAATTCTTATATAATTTATATTAAAGTGTTATATATAATTAAGTCAATTTTTATATACTAAAGATTAATTAATGTCATAGGATTAAAAGTGTAAAATTTTAAATGAATTTTTGCTTATAGTATTTGTAAATAAATTTGATAAAAATTTGAGAAATTCATTTAATACTATAAACTTGTTGCCTGTAATGTTTGGAAGGAAGGTGTTCGATCATTTGACTAAGTTTAAATCTGTTTGTTATACAATTTTTGCAGGTTAACAATGCTGGACACTCTGGAGTTGTGGTTGATAAGGAACGCTTTAGGGCTTTAAATATAGATCCTGAAATTTGGGTAAGTTTAAGCATTATTATAAAGCTTTATATTAGTGAAACAAATTAACCGAATCAGGTGACCCTAATCAAGCCTTAAACCATATTTGTTGGTGCAGCTTTCAGGGAAGGCAATCAACATGATTCAAGAGGTGATTGAAACAACTTATGAGAAGGCAGAAGAATGCTTGAATACTAATTATTACGGTGTTAGAAGATTAACAGAAGCGTTAGTCCCACTTCTACAGCTTTCCACTTCAGGGGCTAGGATAGTTAATGTCTCATCTCTGAGGGGTGAACTAAGAGTAAGTGCAGCCTAATCTCCATATACTGTTTCTCATAATTTATTGCTATTCAATTCAACTCAACTCAACTCAGCCTTAATCTTAAAATTAATTGGGGTCAGCTATATGGTTTCTTTATTATTATTATCATCTAAAAAATTAGCTAATGTCAAACAAGATAGATTCTATTTCTAATATTAACTAGATTGAGTTTGACATGTTAGCAATGAACCAAGTCCATTAAAATATAATATGTTAGTTTTAGAGAACTGAATCTTGTCAGAGTTTCATTATGTAATTGGCTTTGGCATGTAGTTTACATGATAAGTCTAAGGTATGTGGGAGTAATTTTATAACTAATTTCACTAAAAGCACCAATTGAATGTTTTCATAAACTTTAATAATAGTTTGGCTCAAAATATTTATTAAGAATAGAAGGGAATTATTGCAAGAGAAATGAAAAGAAGTGAACTTAAGGGATTCTTTATTCCTTATGGGAAAAAGTTTTCCACTTCTTTTTTTTTTTTTTTTTTTTTTTTTTTTTTTTTTTCCTTCTTTCAAGTTTACTAATCTGTGTTAATCTCTATCTCTGTTTTCTACTACTTGTTACAGAACAAATAGTAATAGTGTTGGAAAATCTATTGTCTTATCGTTATATTTTTCTCAATGAGAGTGAACCTCAACTAAATGATTATGTTGTTTCTTTATAACCGAAAATTAAAAGGTAACAAGCACAGATTGTGGAAATAGTCTCTGAAATAGGGGTAGGACTCCTACATAGTTTATGTTTCTCACCATAGGTATAGCCTAAGTCATAATTATGACTCCCAAGAGTTTGTTTTGGACCTTTTTAGCAATAGAAATTTAACAAATAAATTTATGTTTAGGATTGTTCAGCAAATTTATTTTATCTCTGCATAAGTTTGTTGCCTCTTAAGACTTTTTTTTTTTTTTTTTGTCAAATTAAAGCAAGTATATCATATTAATGATTAAGCGAGCGATGGCTGGCCTTATATAAATACCTTTAGAATCTATTTAGGATTTTTGTTATAGCACTCGCAAGTTTTGCCTTGTAGAAGTGCATTTTTTCACTTGAGAATAAATACAAGTCCAAGTCCCCTTCTTAATACTCAAAAAAAAAAAAAAGAAAAAAAAAAACAAAAGGATTGCCGTTGTTATTGTTTTGGCAACAGTAACTTTTTGAATGTTTTAGCAGAGGAGGCAAGCCGCTTCTAGTGCTAAAATGATTAAACTTAAAAGCATGACAAATTACTGAAATCTCATATGAGTCTCACAAACATACTACAATTTTACAAGGCATGTATTGAAATTACTGTGCAATTTCGCTAAAAGGCTTTTCCTTAAGCACATACTGAGATTTTTATTATTTTCCTATGAACTTTCAAATGGTGAAAAGTAAGTCAATTCCCGCACTGCAGTGAATATAGGAAGTGAAAACGCAATCCCAAAATTTTATATAGGAAGCGAAAATGCAATTCCAAAATTTTACCATTCTCATTATCTTATTGATTGATTTATTCATTTGTTTTGTTTATTTCCTTTCTTTTGAAGCAATTTATTGTATAAACCATCTTATGTTTTGCAGAGAATCCGAAGCGAAGAACTAAGAAATGAACTTAACGATATAGAAACACTAACTGAAGAGAAACTGGAGGCAATATTGGAGAGATTTTTGCATGATTTGAAAGAGAATACACTTGAAGCTGGTGGATGGTCATTAATGTTGCCATCATATAGCATTTCTAAGGCCGCCCTTAATGCTTACACCAGACTTCTTGCTAAGAGATATCCAAATATGATTATAAACTGTGTTCATCCTGGCTATGTTAATACAGATATCAATTGGCACACTGGGCCAATGCCTGTAGAAGATGGAGCTAAAGGTCCTGTCAAGTGTGCTCTTTTACCAGATTGGGGCCCTACTGGCTGCTATTTTGATCAAACCCAAGTTGCAGAATTTTGATTCCATACTTTCCTGGTTACAACTATTTCAGATTTTATTCTTCCTTATTTGAATGGCATAAAAATTGTATCTAGTTACAGATTTCTTGTAATTTCAAAAAAAGACAGATAAGAACTCTTTTAAATTTAATGATGTTCAAGAACTCAGTTTATTTGTTTCAGAGAGAGTCTCAAGTCTTGTAGTAAAGTGTCATGTGATTATGATGCTACTGTTTCCTCTTAGTCATTTTAGTTAAAATAAATTAACATAGCATCAATTTGATGATGCAATATTCACTATGCTTTTACTCTAATTTAATTCAATTAGAGACAATCTTAAGGCATTAAGCTATTAGTTCAATTATTAGATGTGGCATTTATTTACAAATTTAATTCTATTATTTGAGATAATATGAAATTTAATTAAATTTGCATGATATTCAATGTGGCTTGAATAACTCTACCTAACTATAAGTTTCTCGTGTTTAGCCTGGATCAAAGTGGAGGGTTGCGATAGATGGCAACAAGCGTAAAATTTTTTTGTCACATCTTGTGATTATGGATTCAACTAATATAAATGCTGGGATGTTCTCTACTTGCGACATGCTGCATTGAAGCCCGAGTATGGTGAGAAAGAGGGAAGGGTGTATGCCGTTCCCCAAAAACAATGCACCGTGTCGGCGCATGAATGTGGTGCTAAATGAGTAAGGGTTTTCACATCATGGATGGGGGCGGGAAAAGCAGTTAGTCTAGATCAATTTATAGACGTACTCGTAAGAAAGAAAAGATGAAACAAGTTGAGAAGAGAATCAGAGTGGGGACTTGGAATATTGGGTCTCTTACAAGTAAGTTGATGGAACTCGTCGACATGGAGAGGAGAAAAGTTAATGTGGCTTGCATACAAGAGACCAAATAGGTTGGAGAAAAAAGTAAAGAAGTGGGTAATACAGGCTACAAATTATGGTATAAAGGGAAGGAGAGGAACAAGAATGGAGTGAGTATCATTATAGATAAAACTCTAAGAGATCCAGTGGTAGCGGTGAGCAGAGTGAGGGATACAATTATTCTTGTTAAGCTAGTTGTTGAAGAAGAAGTGATGAATGTAGTTAATGCCTATGCTCCACAAATTGGATTAGATAGTGACAGCAAGCAAAAGTTTTGGGAGGATATGGATGATCTTATACAAAGCATACCAAATGAAGAGAATGTTTTCATTAGTCGACACTTAAATGGACATGTATATTGTAATTGGCAAGGTTATGAGAAGGTACATTGAGGTTTTCACCACGATATGAGAAATGAAGAGGGGACAAGCATCCTTGATTTTGATAAGGCTTATGACCTAATAATAGCAAATACCCACTTTGTGAAAAAGGGATCACATCTAGTGACTTCTAAAAGTGGACAAATAGAAGCCAAATTGACTTTCTTTTCATAAGAAAGACAAATCGAGCCTATGCAAGGATTGCAAAGTGATCCTAAGAGAGGCTTTAGTCAACATAGGTTGATAGTTCTGTATGTCAAGATCAAGAGTAGGACAAAGAAGTGTACAAAAAGTACAACATCTAGAATAAAGTGGTGGGAATTTAAAGTGGTGAAGTAAGTTATGTTTAAGAATGAACTCCTCAAGTTGGTAGCATGAAATTCAGACATGGAGGCTAATGCTATGTGGACATACATGACTTGAAGTATAAGAAAATGGCTAGAAAAATTCTGAGAGAGTTTAGTGGGCATGGCTAGCCCTCAAAGGAGAAGTGGTGGTAGAGTGAGGAAGTACAAAAGGAAGTGAAGAGTAAAAGGGAATGGTACATGAGACCACCAAAATGTGATAATGGGGAAGCTTATGGGCAATATAAAAAAATGAAAAAAGAGGCAAAAAAGACAATGGTCAAGCAAAAGCACGAGCCTTTAAAAAGATGTATAAGAAACTTGGAACAAAGGAAGGTGAAAAGATATATACAGATGAGAGAGAGGAAATGTGAAAATCTCAATTAGGTAAGGTGTATCAAGGATAAAGAAGGAAAGCTTTTGATGAAATATAAGGACATTAAAGAAAAGTGGAGGAGTTACTTTAATAAACTTCTCAAAAACAACTAAGGTGGTCACATGAGTGATATAGACCATATGACTATTGAGAAAAATGTGACCTTCATTAGAAGGATTTGATTTTTGAAAGTCAAATAAGCTTTGAAGAGGATGAAAAGTTGGAAAAGCATATGCCCTCAAGGGAATATCGATTAAAGTATGGAAGTGTTTGGATGATTTAATAACTTGGTTAACCAGGTTGTTCAACAAAATCCTAACTTTAAAGAAAATACCAAATGAATGGAGGAAGAGCATTTTAGTACCCATTTTTAAAAGCAATGGAAATATTTGAAGTTTCTCAAAAGACAGGGGAATTAAGCTCATGAGTCATATTTTGAAGTTGTGGGAAAGAGTTATAGAACATCGCTTGTGTGGTGTTACATCTATCTCTGCTAACCAATTCGGGTTCATGCCAAGTCGATCAACCATGGAAGCAATCTTCCTCATTAAAAGATTAGCTGAGAAATACAAAGATACAGTTTGTGAGGCCTCGCTTGAGCACCAGCCCGGTCCGCTAGAGGGAACCGGGATATTCATTCAAGTTTAAACTCACAATGGAACCCTCGGATTCAGATTGGTTGATTTTGAAAATGATTTTTAAGAGTCGCTACCTTAATTTTATTTAGTTGGGAAAATATTAAGGAAAAAAAATCTAAATTGACTCCAATTCATTAATTTTTTAATTAATTTACCCAAGGATAAAAATCACTAGTCTTTGAACTAGGTTGAGTTTGGGGACTAGATTTTTGGTTTTAAATAATCTAAACTTGGCTCTTAAGTTTAATTTGACTTGAAAATTGATTTCATGAATGACATTAATAATTGCAAATAAAATGTATGGATATGGCACAAGATGGATGCATGAAAATTAATGAAACAATAAACATTTACAAATAAAGAACAGTGTTCCCTCTAATATTTAAAGATTTAGGGGAACCACATGATCACTCCTTAATTAAGATAATCACATTGATAGAAAAATGGGATGCCTTCTCTAGCCCTTATGGGATTCTTAGGAAGACCACAAATTCCTTTGCAAATATTGTAAAAAGATAATTAATTTAAGAAAAATAAGGAAAATAAGCTTAATTTAAAAGAAAATTGGATTTGAGATTTGGACTTAAATTCCAAACATGCCTACGTACCCTGTTTGAATAGGGATCAAAATCCACATAGTTCGTTTCACGATTAAGTGGAGGGATTTACAAATTGATTAAAATGATTTTTGGTTTGAGTTTGATGAAAATACCTTGGATTTTGATGGATGAGATGGAAAAAGTGTTTTGCCAAACCGAAATTCTATTTTATCAGACCAGACAAATGATTTGATTAATGATTAAAGAAAATGATGGATGAGTAAATTAACTAATTAAAATGATTAATTAATTAATTAAAATAGTGGATGAGTTGAAAAAGGGATTTTTGATTTAAAAAAAGTAATTAATTAATTAAAATGATTAATTAATTAATTAAAATAGGGGATGAGTTTAAAAAAGAGATTTTTGATTTAATTAAAAAAAGGTAATTAATTAATTAAAAAGATTAATTAATTAATTAGCTTGTAAGTGAGTAAAAAAGATTTTTTTAGTTAATTAAAAGGATTAATTAACTTGGCTTTGGGGGAGAAAATTAATTAATTAAAATGATTAATTAATTAATTGGAGACTTGATGGAGGGATAAGAAGAAAGAAGGTTAATAGATAGCTATCAATATCAATCTTGGTGTGTAGAAATGAGGAAATGAGGGAGCCTATTTATAGGCAAATGAGGGTGAGGGTAGTTTAGATAGTGAAAATGTGAAAAGAACATGAGGGGTAGAGCTAAAAAGAGGTGAAAAAGGTTGGAGAGGGGTATTTTAGGAAGTGCAGGCATAGGATGCGGGGCCCACTCCGCCGGGGATCTGGTGGCGCTAGGGTCGATATAGGCGGCGTGCCGCCCAGGCTAGTGCTGGCGCCGCTGGTGCCTTGGTAGGCGCGCCGACTTAAATTCTGCTTCTTTTGCTCAGCCAGATTTTCAGACTTTTAGATCAGTTTTTGGGAGTTCTAGGGCTCAGAAAAATAATTGGTCAGTTTCGATAGGTTCAAAATTAATTTTAGAATATTTAGGAAGTCAATTTAGGAGAGAATCCGATCAGTTTTGGACGAATACTGTCTGGTACAAAAAGTCTGGTTATGATAGGAGAAGGTGTCTGATTACGTCAAAAATATCTTGATCAGTATTGGCGAATTCAGAATTAATTTTAGAGGTATTGAAATGAGGGTTCACATAATTGCATATGGTTTTGATTAACTTGGAGAAGGCATATGATAGAGTCCTAAAAGAAGTTTTATGGTGGGTGTAAGAACATAAGGAGATAATGATTAGATAATGCAAGTGTTGAAAGATGTTAACTTAAATTAGGTGTCAAATTTATCCAATCTCGATTATGATCTTAATAATCAAATTGAATTGATCTAATAGTTGCATTGAGTGAATATTTGCAGGTCAAGAACTTAGAAATGATTGACAAATCAAGACTCTTGAAAATTTTTTAAGTGATGACTTGGACTTGTAAGTTGCGATCACAACCTCAGAATCGCACCTGCAACCAGGATTTTACGACCGCAACAACTTAAGTTGCAACTATAATTAATCAAAGGCAAAAGAGACTAAGACACAATAAGGTCGGCGGGCATCATTGTGACCTCGAATTTGGATGCGAAGGCATTTCGTGACTGCTATATTGAAAGCACGACCGTGAAATTCATAATGCTAGAGAAGCATTCCAATGGTTATATGAAAAACTAGTGAAAACATGCCATATGTCAATTAGCCATTGAAAACTTTAAAGATCATGACCACTATTCCTCTGTTGCAATGCGAAATTGAGATCATGACTGAGAAATAGGCTTCGTGACTGCAACTCAAACTGACAGCATATTTAATGTAGATTTTCTAGTTGTTAGGGAGAGATTTTGCACACCATTATTTGTAATGGTCTTTGGAGGTTAGAAGTTGTAAATACCCCCTCTAAATGCCTTCAACAAATGATTAATACTTTCATATGCCAAACTCTTGTAGTTTCACTTTTTTAGCCTTAAACCTTTTTGTATTTGTTGTAAGAGCTTTGTGTACTCAAGGGTTGAGAGTTAGCCTTAGGAAAACTCTTGTTTGGATTTAAGAGTTAGCCTTTTTTAAAACTCTTACTGGATTTTAGAGTTAGCCTTCTTAAAACTCTTGTTTAGATTTGAGTGTAAGCCTTAGGAAAACACTTGAAGATTTTAGAGTTAGCCTTCTTATAACTTTTAGGTAGGTTTGAATGTGATCCTTGGTAAAACACTTGTAAGGTTTGGTTAGTGTTCTAGAAGAGTGGAAGCCTTCAACAAAAGTAGTTAATGATGTTGAAGAGGAAATCCCTAGAAAGGATTAGGTTGAAGCACAAAGAAAAGTTAATGGGAAAAACAAAAGAACAATGGCTATTCTTCTTAGCTCATTGTCTAAAGAGGAATGTAGTAGAGTTCAACATTGTACAAGTACTTATAGAATTTGGAAGAACTTTGAGAATTACCATGAAGGGACCAAGCAAGTCAAATATAATAAATTCAAATTCTCACTCATGAGTATGAGCTCTTTACAATGAAGCCAAATGAGAGCATCACTAATATGACAAATAGGCTTCTAGCCATTGCCACTAGCTTGAAGAAGTATGGAAAATCATACTCTTTGGAAGATATCAATCACAAGATTCTTAGAGCTTTTCCAAAGAAGCACTATGAAGATAGGGTTGCTAGTATTGAGGAAGCAAATGAAGAACTTAGTAAGCTTATTATCGATATTCTCATTAGTAAACTTCTTACCCATGTGATGACCATTGAAAAGGAAGAGCCATAAGTAGAGAAGAAGAACCTCCACCAAAGATTAAATTGATAGTGAGAGCTAATCAAGTGAATCCTTCAATGATGATGAAGAGGAGGAATTGACAATAATCTCAAGAAGAATAAAAAAGATTATCAAGAATAGGAAGAGAAAGAAGAATGAAGTAACTTCCTTTAGGTGTGGAAAGTAAGGCCATCTAAACTTTGATTGTCCAAGAACAAGAAGAAGAAGAAATGGGACAAGGAAAAGAAGAAATACTTTAAGGCTACTTCGGATGATAGCTCCTCAAGTGAAGAAGAAAATGAGGATGTGGCCAACCTTTGCTTTATGGCCTTGGAGAAACCTACAAATGAGGTATGTTCTACTTTCCTCTAATGTGATGATAATTATGATGATGTTGTTTGCTTTACATCTCATTCTTATGATAATGATGTGTATGATGTGGATAAGAATGAACTTTTAAAACTCATGGCCTCAAAATGTAAAAGTATCTTTGAAAAATGAAATTTTACAAAGATAAATGTTAACAACTTAAGAAGAATTTCAAAGAATTAGAAAAACTTATTTTAAGTTTGAAAATAAAGACTCATTAGAAGAGATTTCTTTAAAAACCTCCTCAATTGATTCTTTAAATAAAGAAAAAAATGATTTAGAAATGGAAGTTAAGGAGTTAAGATCTTCCATTTCTAAATTTCACAAAGGGAATGAAGTTTTAGACAACTTTTATTGTGTCTCAAAGGCCATCCCTTGTGAAATATGGCCTTGGTTTTGATAGTGCATCTCTTTTCACATCCTCCCCTACTACATTCATCAAGCCTCTACTTCTCAAACCTCTAGCATTGAGGTAATTGGCAAAGGAGTCCAAGCACACTCTAAACCTTCTAATCTTAGAAAGATTAAAAAGGGTGCACATGGCCTAAGAGTTAAGCCTCAAAGAGCTAATCATGCTTACATGTATAAGAGGTATGCTAAAAAACAGACACAATCACAACATCATACTTGTTCTTGTATGCATTATCATTATAATATTATGAAAAGGCCAAAATTTCATAATAAAATGGCTAATCCTAAAAAGACTTTGAAGTCAAATCTTAAGTGCCATTATTGAATGAAAAATGGGCATATAAATTCATTTTGTTATATTAGGAAGGCTTAATTAAAGCTTGAGGATCTTTCTATGATTAACCCCTAAGGACCCAAGTATGTTTGGGTACCAAAACAAAGATAATTATTACTTTGTGGGTGTGTCTCAAATCCACAACAAGAGAGATCAAATGGTAAAAAGTGGTACTGTTCAAAAGTGGTATCCAACTACAAGTAGTATACACATATGCAAGACTTAACCTTCAATCTATAGTTCCCTCATTCTCCTAAAACCCATATTTTTGATCTTGACAAAAGGGGAGAGATTAGTAAGAATTTAAAAGTTCATCTTTTATCAAAAAGGGAGAGAATAGAAAAGAATTTTAGGAAGCATTGATTGAGGCAAAAGATTATATTGAATAGGAGCAAGATTTTCTTTATCACACTTATTTTTTCTTCAAATTCACTTTAATTGTCAAAATCAAAAAAGGGAAGATTGTTAACTTAAATTGGGTATCCAATTTAGTCAATCTTGATTTTGATCTTGACAATCAAATTGAATTGATCTAATGGTTGCATTGAGTGAATATTTGCAAGTCAGGAAGTTAGAAATTATTGAGAAATCAAGAATCTTGGAAATTCTCTAAGTGATGACTCAGACCTGTAAGTTGCGACCACAACCTCAAAATCGCGCCTACAACTAGCATTTTGTGATCATAACAAATTGAGTTGCAACCATGATTAATTAAAGGAAAAATAGGTTGAGACACAGTAAGGTCTGCGACCATCATTGTGACCGCAAATTTGGATGTAAAAGGCATTTCACTAACGCTATATTAAAAGCATGACTACGAAATTCATACTGACAGAAAGGCATTCCAATGATCATATGAAAAAACAATGAAAGCACACCATGTGTGTGATATAAATCAAGACTCCTTGCAAAAAGCCTACAAGTATATACACAAAATAAACTTCAAAGAGGTTCTTCAAGGTAATCATTTTCATCAAGAAAGCTTACAAAGAGGTGCAATCCAACCATTGTACATATTTGGTGGCTTATTCAAGAAAAGGTTTCATGAAGTTTTCCATAAACCCATTAAAGAAATTTGGATCATGAGCTTTGCATATAGATCCAATTGCATTCAACGAAGCTTCAACATTGATGAATTGCATAAGGGGGGTGTAAAAAGACAAAACTTAAAAGTTGAAGCTTCATACATCATCCATGGGAGAGGAACCGAAAGGGGTAGAATGAATTGAGTTACATGGCTGTGTAACTCCTCTTTCACATAGCCATATAGTGTAAATCCAAGCTGTCCAAAATTTGGTTAGTATTATTTAGTCTGAATTTCTTTGTTTTAATTTAGTTTTTGTTGTTTTGGGGCTATATCAACATGATGTAAGCCCATGTTCAATTAAATTAAGTTTGGATGTATAATTAGTGAGTTTTGGACTTGTTTATGTTAGATTTAGATCTAAAAATGAATTTAGTTTTATTTCTTATTTAGGAATCTTCAATCCTTGTATAGGAAGATTTCCTAGTCCTTAGCTAATTTTGATTTGGGATTTTTGTAACATTATAAATACTTGGCTATTCATTCAATAGAGTAGTCCAATTTTCCATTCAATTGACTTAAGCTTTTGCTTGTGAGAATTTTCTCAATTTTGATTCTCTCTAAGGATCAAACCAAACTAACAAAGTTAATTACTTTGCTTATTCACAACATTATTCACAACATACAAAGGTTCATTGACCCATATTCGTTATTGAGTTGAGATTTTTCCTTGTAAACTTGATTTAGCTTTCCAAGGGAGTCGCTTATAATCGTAAAGATATTGGGCCTCATTTGGAGTACGTATGAATTTTGAATACGAGCTTTGGCTCAAAATCAAGTTATATCCTTTTTCATTTTTTTGATTCATTTTTATTGATTTCATGTTTGTTTCATTTAATTCTTTTGTTTTCATATTTTTCTTGTTTTGTTTCTATTCCTTTCTGTTTCAAGTTATTTTATCAAATCAAGTCACAAAATCATTGCTATTAAATAAAATAAACATTTGAAATTAAAAAATAAAAAAAATCATTTTGGTTTGTAGTTTGTTTTGCTTAATTATGAATTTGTTTGTTCGAGCCTGTGGCTTTTTATTTCATATTATTTTGTTCAAATCAGTCTTAATTTACCTTATTGTAGCTATATACCCAAATTTGAAAATTAAAAAAAAAAAAGCATACCTTTAATTTGAATTTAGCATAGAGTCTTGTCTTCAATTTGTTTGCTTCTAAAGTCTTGTCTTCCTTGTTTTGTGTTTTCTCCAATTCAGATCTGTTTGCTTCAATTCTTGTTTTAATTTTCAATCCTTGAGTGTTGATTATTATTTGTTAGATAAAAAAAGAAAAAAAAAGAGAGAGAAATTAGAATTGAAATAAAAAGAGAGAGAGAGAGAGAGCAAAAAAAAAAAAAATCTTCGAGAAAGAAAAAGTGTGAAAATTTGAATTATTGGGGTATTTATAAAAGATATTGAGTTCCTAAAGTGAAGAGGATATGGAAAGATGTCAAATTTCTAACCAAATCATGGAGAATCAATAATTTCAGCATTTTATATCGAGTTTGACCAAGTCAAAGCATCCTCCAAAACAAGTTAGGAATTGGTTTCCTACTCCTTCCCAAATTCTGGTTTGACTTTCCTAATCATATTCTAATTTATTTTCTTTTATTTGTGTCCATTTATGTTTCTTAACCCAATTAGGATTCCTATATTGTTTTCCTAGTTCTATTAGGATTTTAGTTTTTGTTTTCTAATTTCAATTAGGAATTTTAGTTTTACTCTTCTGAGTCAATTTCTAATTCCGTTTCCTAATCCAATTAGGATTCTTGTTCTTTTAGTTTCATTAGGATTTCTAATTTTTTATTTCTTTGAGTCTTCTTAATCTTGGTTTTTATTATTAGCATTGTAATTAGTAATGATTGTAATATTTTGATTCTATAGGAATAAAAAAAGTGGTTATCCTGTTTGGTAGGATCAACAATGTGTTGATCCTATCTAGTAGGAATAAAAAGTGATGATCCTATCTGGTATGATAAAAAAGATGGCAATCCTTTCTGGTAAGAATAGTAAAGATATTGTCCCGTTTAATAGGAATAAAAGTAATGCCTTTTCTGGTAGGAATGAAAAGTGATGATCATATCTGGTAGAATCAAGAAAAGATGACCATCCTATCTGGTGGGATTGGTAAAGATAACTGTCCTTTTTGATAAAAATAGTAATGGTCTTTTCTGCTAGGAATGAAAAGTGATGATCCTGTCTAGTAGGAATGGTAAAGTAATTATCATGTCTAGTAGGAATAGTAAAGATAACTGCCTTATCTAGTAGGAACAATAAAAGTTATTGTTCTTTCTGGTAGGAATGAAAAGTAATGATCCTATTTGGTAGGATAAAAAAGATGACCATCCTGTCTAATAGGAATGGTGAAGACCTGTCTAATAGAAACATTAAAAGTAATGATCCTTTCTGGTAAGAATGAAAAGTGATGATCCTGTCTAGTAAGAATAAATATATGACCATCCTGTCTGGTAGGAACAATAAAAGTAGAGGTCCTTTCTAGTAGGAATGAAAAGTGATGATCCTATTTGGTAGGATAAAAAAGATGACCCTCCTATCTAATAGGAATGGTAAAGATGATTTTCCTATCTGGTATGAATAATAAAAGTAATGGTCCTTTTTGGTAGGAATGAAAAGTAATGATCCTATCCGGTAGAATCAAAAGAAAAGATGACCATCCCATCTGGTAGGGATGGTAAATGTAACTATCCTATCTAGTAGGAATAGCAAAGTATTGATCCTATCTGGTAGGAATAAAAAATGATGATCCTGAGACTGAGATTGATTTTTGATAAGAGATGATGCAGATTGATTGGGTTGATGATCTATCTTACTTTGAGAGTTTGATGATCCGTCTTGATTCATAAGCTTGTTCAATGCAAAAAAGCTAGATAATTGTGCAATGGTTGAATACCTTAAACTTGTGAAAGGATCAGCATGATATAAAAGTGTTGATCTTTGAGATAAAGATGTCCCTATTTTAGAAAGGTGAGCATTTATAAGGGAGGTGCTGTCACATCCCAACTTTAGGAGACATGACGGTCCTAGAACATAGGGAGACATAAGGTCACCCACGCCCGTAGAAGCCACTTATACATATACAATTCATGTCTAGGATCGTACCAAACCTAATGCATTAACTTAAATATCCAATAATATAAGAAACCTCAATATGCAGAAGAATAATTTAGTAAAACACTTGAGAAATATCTCATAAGAAAAATAACATTTAAAGTTTTAAGACAAATCATTAATAATCAATATCCCAAAATAAACTCTTGGAGCGTCTACAAATATCTCTTCATAACATAGTATTATTAAAGACTTTGACAAGGAATCCCCAAGCAAAGTAGAATGCTTGAGCCATCACCTTACCTCCTCATATTACTCACCTAAAACTACACAAGAAAATGGGATGAGATAGATGATCTCAATGAGTAAACAATATAGCATAGACGATATCATATATCCCATTTTTAAGGAAAGCCCATTGCATATAACACATAGTTCATGATTTACAGTTCATGATTTCACAATTTTCAATTTAGTAAAATTTTTACTTTAGCAAGTTTGTAGAAATCACACTTATATCACTTATTACCCAATAAGAGTAAATGACTGTACTAGCTCATTCACTCAAAGGAGAGGTGGTCTCATACCAAATTCCAACTCCCAACCCATTACTTATAAAGTCATGAAATTGATCAGGCTCCACCACTAGAATTGCCCTTTCTAGCTAAGGTGGATACACAACCCCTATCCATTAGGTTAAGATCATGTGTACAGGTTCCGATGATTACCTGCATCGGCACAAGAATTTATGCATAAAGGGTTAGAGGTACCATAGCTAGAGCTAATGGTAATCACTTATAACAATAACACTTAAGAAATAATAACATGTAGCATGATAGCAATATTAGTTGTACTTATTGATCAAAGGATAAAATAATATGTGGTTCCAGAAAAAATATAAGTTAGGGCAATAATTACAAAGGTATTATCATTGGATAATCAAAATGGTTTTGGACCAAATGTCCTTTGGTAACCCAAGCTTAACAAAGAAATCACATAATCAAATTTAAAATGGAAGTGAGCTTGGGTTTTAAGAATCTCAAAGGTCCCAATTAACTTAATCATGATAGATTGTACTTGTAACAATAGCATAATGTTTACTCACCTTATGGTTCCTTTGCTCTTAGTACTTGTAGCCCTTAACTTCAAATAGTTCTCAAGCTTTAACATAATATTTAATTCAATACTTATTATTTATTTAATCATCGACATAATATTTAATTCAATACTTAGTATTTATTTAATCATCATGCTATTCTATGCTATAACTACCCCATACACATATAACATTCATATACACTTAGAGTTGCACATATAAGTGCACTTCATCACTTGCACATAACATGTTGACTTTAAAAGTCTTGTACACTTAGCCTTTATAGGCCTATATGAAAACACATTCATGTCAATACCTTTCTAAGGTCAACAAAATATCATTATCTTAATATCAATTCACTTTAACAATCATCTTAGTACACTTAACACTTCCATACATGTCAACTTATCAATAACCTTTTGAGTGTCATGCCTATCTCTTATGCTCAATTCATTCAATCAATCTCTTCATCAATTCAAGATCATAAATTCATTATGGACTCATCGTAAAACCTATTTCCATATTACCTAATCACATTCACATTCTAGTCACAATATAAGGTTAAGATACCTTAAGTATACCAAATTGTCTCTAACCTTGTCTAGATTCATTCCTTCAACCAACATGCATTTTAAGCATTTATCATACATAAATATATGCCAATAATCAATAAAATTTATTACATAAAAATTATAGACATTGGGATAAGAATTCTAATGTAGGCTGAATACCCCATTAAAGAGAAAACTTAAATTTTCTTACTCTTCGCACTTTCCGTCTATTACAGTAATATGCAGATGCATGGTTTGAACCAAGATTTTTTATGTAATTAAAAAAAAATCATTTTAGAACATAAACGTGTAGGAATTAGCACATATATAAATCCATATGCATGAAAATTTCCAACTTTAGGTTTTAGGATGAAACACTATGAGTTTTCTTATTCCTGGTACTTTCCAGTCATTATAGTAATATGTAAACATGTGATTTAAACCATCATTTTTCATTCAATCAAAATAAATATCAGTTTAGAACATTAGTACACACAAATCGTCAGCCATGGATGTTTCTTATACATGAAAATTCCAAGTTTAGGATTTAGAGTGAAAATCATGAGTTTTCTTGCTTTCCGTGCTTTCCGTTCATTACAGTAATATGTAAACACATGATTTAAATCATTATTTCCCATTAAAACATAACAAATATCAATCTAGAATTCCACCATACATAAATCAGAAGCCATATCAATATAAAATCATGAAATTTTCCAACTTTCAAATTCCAAGGCGAAAACTTTGAATTTCCTTATTTTTTGAAACTTTTTGGTTATTACAGTAATATGCGCAAATATGTTTTAATTTGATATTTTTCATCTAAATACATCAAAAATCCATTTAGAAAATAAATATGGAGAAATTAACCACCCCCCCTCTCCTTTAGTAGTGTTTATGCATGAAAATTTAAATTTTGAGTTGTAGGATTCACCTTTGGAGAAATCGCGTAGAGAGGTTAGTGTTTTCGGTAGAAAATTTGATTTCTCTCTCAAGAATTCACCTAGGCCAAATTTTATCAATAAAAATCAGTAAAAATTTGGTCCAAAATAATTTTCCTATGATTAGTTTCATAAAAATCAAATAGCAAATTGAAAGGAAATGAAAAACTTACAAAATGGTCACGAAATTATAAAGTTTGAAGGTATTTTGTGAATTTCAGTAGAGAGAATAATTTTGAGAGAATTTTTTTGTCAAAATAATGAAATAATAGGATGGTGGCTACTGGAATGAAGGGCTGGTCAAAATCTTCATTAATATATGTAGGGTTTTGGGCAATTTCCAAGATTACCCTTAATGAGCTAAGTTATAAGTGTTTTGGTGTAGTGGGCTTTTGGGTACTTGGACTTTTTAATTAATTTTAGGGTTGATTATAGGTAATTAAAAATAAAATATTTTTCCTATTTTTTTCATTAAAATTTCTCCCAAAACATTTATTTAAAGTTATTTTAAAATACTCATAAAAATTATTTTATGAATAAAAATTGTCTTTTTGCATGAAAATTCATTTTATGAAAAATAAATCATCTTATGCTAATGCACTTTGTATAAATAATTTATTTCACAATAATAACTCATATTATGCATATTAAAATTAATTTGACATGCCATATACTCATTAATCATATAGCACATAAATTTTCATAAAAACACACACTTAGTCTTAATAGTTCTAAGTCAAGCAAATTGTCATGAAAATTCCTAGCGTGGGTGTGGATTGTTACAAGTGCCCCCAATAAAGGAAAGTGGTTTGGTCATTTAGTTTTTGGTTGATTGGCTAGCTTAGAGATGAAAATGGGCATATCAAGTGTAAGGCTGGTTGGTCAATAGCTATCAGTTTAGTTTAAGAAGAAGTCATTGTGAGAGGTCAAGCAAGGTGTAATCTTGGAAAAGATCAGGCTATTTAATTTAAAAGACTTTGGTAGGTCTAGAGAGGATTTGGTTTGAGGCTAGTTTGGAGAGCTTGATTAGGAGGGTTAGGTCTTTAGAGATGATTAGGTTGGAAGGTTTGGGGAAGATCAGTTTGTCAGGCTTATCCTTGGAGAAGTTCATGCGAAAGTCTTAATCAGGTATGGCACTTCGGCTTGGTTAGGATACAACCTTTGGGGAGTCCATTTGGAAGGTTCGATCAAGTTCTACTTTAGGCTCATTTAGGTTCAGAAGGCTGTGTCAGGTTATGGCCTTTAGGGAGTTCATTTAGAAGGCTCGATCAGATTTTCTTTTCTTGGGATGCTAGACTTTGTAAGATGTCAAACTGAAAGGCTAAGTATGGCTTAGAGGAAAGGTCAGACCAAGGAATTAGTTAGGAAGGCTTGGTCAGGTGTTGGCTTTGGATAAGATAATGGACTCATAGTAAAGGCTATAAGGTTTGGGCTTCATAGTGAAGGCTATAAGGCTTGGGCTTCATGGTAAAGGCTTTTTGGTTTAGGTTTTATGGTGAAGACTTCTTGATTTAGGCTTCAGGATGAAGGTTTTTCAGAGTGGGCTTTATAGTGAAGGTTTTACAGTGAAGGCTTTATGGCAAAGGCTTAAAGGTTTTTGGTTAAAAGGCTTTCAGGGCTTTGAGGATAGGTTGTCAGCTTAGGCTTTTCTACAAAGGTGCTTTGGACCTCTTTAGAAGATGGTTGCTTTTTCTTAGGTATAGTGCTACAAGTTTTGGTCATAAAGATACCACAGGCTCATGGATAGGGGTTTGCCCTTTGTCATAGTTGCATTAGATTTTCAATGCCTATTGGTCGCTAGACCTTAACCCTATTAGACTTTATGGGTGATGTAATTTGCTAAAAGGCTTGGTCTTTTCAAGGATGATGAGATTTTGCCAATGAGACATGGAATGACTTGAGTGGTTTGAGCCTTTCTTAAGCTTTGCAAAACATGACTTAATTTTGGTTGTGCTAGAGAAAGATGGCTTTAAGGATGATGAGTCTTGAAAGACTTAACATCTTTGGTTTTGCTTATGAGCCTGGCCCTTAAAAGATGATGAGGCTTTGCTAAGGAAAAGATGGTATGAAGCTTGAGCTTGAAAGGATAGGATGGTACATTGTGAAGTTTAGGAATGGTTTAAAGGTGGGTTAAAAGGATCAGGGTGGTTATATGATTTTGCTATTTGTAGCATGATTCATAAAAAAGAATAAGAAGTTAATATTGTCATTTTGAGATTAAAGAGAGATTGAGGGTGACACTCTACTAGCTTGAACCTATATGACAAACTGGCTGAAAGGAGGTGCTCTAAGGAGTCGCTAGAGGAATGATGAGAAGAGACAACTTGGGGATCATGCTCCCAATGAAAGATAGGAACATGACAAACTAGCAATGTGAGAGATTGTGCCTAAGCTCTTTGAGCTAAGCGATGAGGCAGATTAACAAAAGATGATGACGACCTAAAAGGATATGCCCTCACTATGAGATAAGGGTATTGAAGATAATATCACTTTAGAAAATGAGTCAATAGTGAGGACGGATGACTTTGAGACATGAGATGAGACAAATTGATTGATCTCTCTCTCTCTTTTTCTCTCTCTTTTTTCTTTTGTTTTCTTTTTCTTTTTTCTCTTTTTTTCTTTTTCCTTAGCTCTAACTTTTGCCTAAGCCACCCTTTTGGGTTTTTAACTTAGCGAGTTTGGATTAATGAATATTAAGAGAAAACATTCCACCATGACTTATTGCTTTTCTTCACTTTGAGTGGCTCTAAATCTTGAATTTTGGATTTGATGAACTTGTTACCCCTTATTAAGGTGTATTGTTTGATTTTGTACTTTAACTATTTGATGAGAGGTTTATTTCTTGACCTTCTTTGATTAGGAGCCAGTAAAACAATTATTGTTGGCACCTCAATTCCAACATGTGCTAGCTGTGGTGGATTTAATTAAGTGTTCATTTCTCTTTTTGTTTTTGTCTCTTTTTTTTTCTTCCTTTCTTTCTCTCTCTCTCTCTCTCTCTCTCTCTCTCTCTCTCTCTCTTTTTCCTAAAAAAGCTCTTCCATGTTTAAAACAAGAAAGACAAGTGCACAAATAATTAAAAGAGATGGGGATGTTTTATTATAATAGAAAATTTTATTACAAGATAATAAAAAAGGATCGACATGATTGACAAAAAATACACAAAAAGGAAAATAAGATGACAGACTTAGACTCAAACTTTGAGATGTAGACTCAGATTCAAACTCAGATTTAGATTTCAATCTCAGATAGGTCAGATTAATTGAACTTGAACTCTTCTATATCATGCCACTTAGGGCTAAGGTAAAGTGGGATTGAATTAGATTTGGGTTCTTAATCACTGTTCAAGTTGGTGGTAGAGAATTCAAGTTGAAATAATGCACTTTGGATGCAATCTTCAACTTTTGATATAGTTGCAATCAAAGCTTTGAAAGTGGGTAGGTATTGGGTAAACAAATGGACTCAGTAGGCTGGAAGTAGGTTCTTGACAAGGATGTCCACTTGTTTTTGCTCTGCTGGTCTATTTACCATTTGAACAACTTTAGCCCTCCATCTTGTAAGGAATATGGAGAAGGATTCCTTTGGAAGCTGCTTGGTGGTTTCCAAGTTATGCCTAGTGACATCCATTTCACCATTATAATGATACTGTTGGACAAAGGCATGACAAATATCATCCCACATCCTTTTCTAGCTCTTGTCTAGTGAAAGGAACCGCATTCTGGTAGCATTAGTTAGTGATTATTGGAACAGTTGAGCAAAGAGCACATCACTAACTCTCAAAGGTTTCATTACCCCTATATATATCCTCAGATGAGTCTTAGGGAAAGTGGTTCCATCAAATCTTTCTAGTTTAGACATTTTGAATTTAGGAGGAAACTTGGCATCAGGGAAAAATGTTAAACTATCCACACTAATTAGATCATTGTAATGCTTTAGGGATTTGATGGTTCTTTCTATGGCTTCAGGTTTCTTTATAAGCATTCTAATGTCTAGATAATAGAAAACTTCCCCACCTTAGTTTAGATATGAGTTGGTTTGGCTCGAATTTGGGTTAGGATTAGTCTGATTCAAGATAAGGTTTAGGTTAAGATGGTTAAGGCCGACCCGCTTAATCATAGCCCAAACTTCCTCAATGATGAATTGCCTTTATTCCTCGAATTGGGCTTGTTGAGCAGCTAGGATAGCTTAGAAATGCTTTTCTTACTTCTTAAGGAGTTTGGTCATAAGTGTGGTTAGGAAAGCCATGTCAAGTGGGTGAGCCATTGGTGCCTTCAAACCAAAGCAATAAGGTAAGTTATGAGTATGGAATAGAAAAGGTGATAAGGTATAGGCATACAAATCCTAAGAGAAAAGGCTTCTCTATTGTGTCATGAACTAACCTTTTTTTTTTTTTTTTTTCTTAAGGTATGATGGGGCAAATGTTTTGGGTTTAAGGTAGGGTCAAAGGTATTGGGTTCAAGGGTAATAGGCTGGTTTTTAAGGTAATGGGCCACAGGTATTAGGCTTAAGGATAGTGGGTTATGGGCTAGGCTTATGGTCAGGTAGTAGGGTTTTTAGGGTTGGATATGGCTTTTAGAGTTGTGGGTTTATGGCTTAAGGTTCAAAGGTTGAAGGTGGTTTAGGTTTACATTTGAGGTGTGAGGTTCAAACATTTGGTGTTTAGGGCAAGGTGTTTAAGGTATGTAGTTAAGGTGATGGTGTTTAGGATAAATACTAGGGTGATGATTTTAGGTTAAAGGTTAGGGTGATAATTTTAGGTTTATGGGGGTGAAGGTGATTGGGATAGAAGTAAGTGTGTTTAAGATTTAGGAGTGAAAGTATTTGGAAGGAGGTGAGAGTGTCTAGGGTTTTGGGTTAAGTGCTAAAGTAAAAAGATAATGGTGTTTAGGTCAAAAATTTAGGGTGCTGGTTTAAGGGTTATCGAATAAGGTGATCAGGTATAGGTGAAAGTGTTTCTGGGGGAGTTGTTTGAATGGAGATAATAATTGTTTGACCCTTCTTTAGTTCAAGGTTCGACCTATACTTAAAATGAATGCATGTTTTGTTATACAATATGGATGCATGATATGCATGAGGAAAGCATTTCATGAGAATGCAAAGATGTAAGGCTTTAATTATGGTAGATATAACCTAAGGCCAGGATCTAAGTTCATTACATGAAAGGGTAAGGATGGCTCAGTTTAGGTACCCATCACACTAGAGCAACAACATACCTAACCATATGTGAGTCAAGGAGCCTTGCGTGAGTCCAAAAGTATGTGCATACTCAATACACCTTTGAAAGGATTAAAGGATTCATCGTAGGGTGGATGATTTCACTATCAACAAATAGACCTAAGGAGGGTTACCCAGTTGATTTTACTCACTATCCATTATTTTCGTAGAAATAGGTTGGATGGCAAAGAGCCTATGCAAGTGATGTGTGCAAAGTCACAATTATATTAAAAGGCCAAACTCTTTTTAAACTAATTAGTAGTCCATTTATTATTTTTCTTCTTTTTATAAAAGAAAGTTAGTCCTCAGCAGAGTTGCCAGCTGTGAGGCCTCGCCAGAGCACTAGTTTGATCTGCTAAAAGGAATCAAAATACTCATTTAGGAAACAACTCATGGGGAAGCCCTCGGGCTTATCTTTAACTAATTTGAAAATTGCTTTTAGAGTCACCACCTTAATTTATTTTTATTTGCAAAAATATAAGGGAAAAACCCATTTGACTCCAATTATTACCCAAATGAAAAAGATCACTAGCCTCAAAACCAAAAAGGATTTGAGGACTAGGTTTTTAGTTTAACAAAATATGTTTGGTCAAATAATATAGAAATAACTTAAAATATATTTCATGAACAGTTTAAAATGCATGAACAATTTATAGTATGCATGATCATTCAACGCTATTTCAACAATAAAGTAAAACACAGTTAACGTTCAAAATAAGAGAAAGTTAATATTTCAATAAAATCCCAAACTTAGGAGATACCTCCTTTAGCCCTTATGGTTTCTAGGGAAGTTACACATTCCCTAAATTAAGCCTAATAAGAAAGTAAAAAAAAAAAATAAAAGCAAATGAAGAAAGTGATAGAGGAGGGAAAGTTGGTTAGTTTTAATTGGATTCGATGCTTGAACGAAGCATGCCTACGTATCCCTTCGAATGGGAATCAAAATCCATATAGTTCTCCCATCTTATGAATGGATTAGTTTAGCCTAGCCACTTTATCATTTTTTGATTGATTGATTAAAAGAGAAATTGAGTTAATTAATTAACTTAATTGACTACTACGTTGATTAGCTAGCAACCTAGATGAATCAATTTAATTAACTAACTAAAAGAGGCAAGGAAATTTAGATAAAAGAAAATTAAAGGAAAAGAAGCTTACCTTAGACGGTGGGTGACGACTGGCCTTGGATGGCGAGTGGCAACTAGCTTCTGATGGCAGGTGACGGCTAGCCTTAGATGGTATGGTGGCTCACCTTGGATGGTGGGTGGTAACTAGCCTTAAACAGCAGACACGAGCCTTGGGTAATAGATTTGCCTTGAGTAGGCAGGCGAAAATCCTTTAACTAGTCGAGTAGGAATCAAGGAGAAGCCTCTTAACATGAGCCTTAAGTAATAGACTTGCCTATAACAAGAGAGTGGAAAGCCTTTAACTAGTTGAGTAGGAATAAAGGAGAAACCGCCCAACTTGCTTTGCAAAATAAGAAGCAAATGCAAACCAGTTTGCTTGAAGTTAATGCTTTTCAAGCTCTGAAAGTTAGTCCTTTGAAGTGTAGAGAGGTCCTCTATATATAAAGAGAAGGCTAGAGCACATAATGCATAGTGCAAAAATAGGGAAAATTGCACGAATTGCCACACAAGTCTTTGCGGCACCGCAGAGGTCTATGCAGCACTATCATAGAAGTCTCTACGGCAGTCACACAGCCTTGTGCGGCAGCTTGCTTTATTTCACCAATCCTACCCATTTTCGCCTGTTCTTGCTCATTTCTTGTCCATTTTTTGCGATTTTAATTGCGTTGTATTTGTTACTCAGTCCTAGATGATTTAAAGAGATTAAAATGTCAAAAAGACTTATTTTGGTTTTCCCATTTTGATAGTTATCAGCTTTTAGAGGTTTGTTTTTTGAGTTTAAGTGCTTTTAAGATTCAAATGAATACTAGAGGGTGAAAAATTTAGGATTCACAATATCATGATAACTTGTACTTGTAACATGAACATAATGTTTACTCACTTTGTAGTTCCTTAGCTCCTAATGCCTGTAGCCATTGCACTTCTAACAATCCTTAAGCTTTAACATAACATTATAATTTAATACATAGTATTTACTTAACATCATGCTATCCTATCCCATAACTACCCCATACACATATATCATTCATGTATACCTAGAGTTGCACTTAGAAGTGCACTCATTATTTGCATATAATATGTTGACTTTTAAGTCTTGCACACTTTGCCTTCTTAGGCTCGTATGAAATCACATAATAACTCATACCAAGACTTTTCTAAAGCCAAACACAATAAATCATAATCATAATATCAATTCAATTTGGCTTCTAACTTGGCACACTCAACACTTTTCATACATATCAACTTACAAATAAACCTTAAAAGAATCTTATTTGTCTCCTTTAACCAAATCATACAGTTAATCTCATAGTCAATTTAAGGTTATTAATTCACAATTAACACATCATAAAATCTAATTCATATGTCACTTAATCGTGTATACATATTAATCAAACATAACAATTAGGGTTTTGGAAACCCTAAGTAGGCCGAAACACTTTAGGTGTATCCTTAAGCTACTCCTTCAACTAACATACAATTAAATCATGTATCACTCATATACATATGTCAACAATCATTAAAATGTATCTTACAAAAATTATAGGCCTTGGGATCAAAATCCCAAGGTAGGCTGAATCTACATTGCCATGGAAAACCATGGATTTTCTTGCTTTTCACACTTTCTAATTATTACAGTAATATGTAAACGCATTATTTAAATCAATATTTTTTATGTACTCATAACAAAAATCATTTTAGAACATCAAAATGTAGAAATCACCACCTCCCCCCCTCCACCAATTATGTTCATATGCATGAAAATTCTAACTTTTAAGTTTTAGGGTTCACCTTTGATGGATTTGCGATGAAAGAGATACATTTATGGTTGAAAATCGGTTTCTCCTTCAAAAACACATCCTCGGCCAAATTTAATAAGAAGAAAAATAGTAAATATACAGGCCCATATGGATTACTCATGATTAGTTTCATAAAAATCAAATACTAGCTTGAAAGAAGAGAAAAACTTGCGAAGAAGATCACAAAATCGCAAGGTTTAGAGGTACCTTGTGAATTTCAGTTGAGAGAGAATTTTCTATAAAAAATATGCTAAATAAAAGAATGGAGGCTGCCACAACAAGGGGAGGTCAAATTTTAGGTTATTATTAGGGTTTTAGTGCAAAATTATAAGTTTGTCATTAATGAGTTAGATTAGGAGTGTTTTGGTATGTTGGGATTTTTGTGAGTTAGACCTTTAATCTAATTTATGGGTTGATTATAAATAATTAAAAATAAAATATTTTGCTTCTTATTTTCATTATCCCCCCATATGTATTTAATTTAAAATATTTTAGAAATGCTCATAAAAAATTATTTATGCTTAAAAATCGCTTTATTAATGAAAATTCACTTTGTATGCAATAAATCATTTTATGCTTTTGCACTTCACTTAAATCACTTATTTCATATTCAAAATTCATATTATGCGTATTAGAACTAGTCTAACATACCACGTGCTCATAATCACATAGCATATGAAATTTCATAAAAGCACGCACTTTGCCACAACAGCCCTAAAATTAAGCAATTTGTCACGAAACTCTTAGCCCGCATGTAGGTTGTTACAAAACTCATGTCTTGTGTACAAGCATTATAGGATCTTTATTTCCTATATCTTTGCAGGGTTAAGCACTCACGACTCTTTTACAATATTCAGAGGATCTTTATGTCCTATGTCTTTGGAGATTTGCCCTTTTTACAACTTGCATAGAATCTTTATTTCCTACATCTTAGGAGGTTTAAGCATACTCTCATAGCTCTTAAAGTTGAAGAGATAACAATGATTTTACTTGAATGGTTGTATACTAAGTACATGTCACTAAATCATTACTTGCATTCCAAGTTCTTAGCTTGATAGATACATCTCTTATACTTTTACACAGGTACCAATTGGTTTATTTAACATATATGATCGACTTTGAACAAAATTTTGGTAGTTTCATGCTTTCGAACATCCTCTCCATATATGGGCCTTTTTACCATTTTAAGAAGTTTTTGTAAAATATTTATCACTTTAAGAGTTTTTTAAAAGTATTTGTAATTTTAAGTGTTTTTAGAAACTAATTTTAATTTTAGGTGGTTTTTTTTTTTTTTTTTTACGGGGTGGGTAACATAACAACTGTGTTTTTTCTTTTTTTTTTACTTTTTCTAATTTTTATGTTATTTATCGTAAATAAATATAAATAATATAAAAATTAGATAATTAATAAAATAATTAATATTAAAATTTTGAAAGGAATATTATATTTCATATAATAAATAACTGAGTATATAATATAATTAAATGAAGTATATAATATTAATTATTTTTATTATTAATTATGAAAAATGAAATGAAAATCTGGCAGAGATAAAAAGTAATTAGAATTATTATTTCAAATTGTATTTTTTCTAAATTAATTAAAATATGTGATTAGTACTATTTTTTTCTAAATTATTTTATTTTATTTGGAACATATACATAATATTTAATGCTAAAATTTAACATTTTAAATTTTATGTAAAGCCGTAAAATATAGTAAATAAATAAAACACAACATTGATAAAATTAAATTATCATTAACACATATAATTATTAAATATACAGTATACTCTCTCATAATTAATATATTTAGTGGGTTAAAAAATTATTAAATATTAGAACTATTAATTTATAAAGTTTATGAAAAATAAAAAAATATAAATTAATATGGGACTAACATATTCAAAATAATCATATATATAAACTTAGAAAATAATGTATGACTATATAAGTATGGATATATATTTGATTTTTTTTTTTTTAACTTTACTTATTTTATTTTGTGATTGAGCCATTACTCATTATTCAAAACAAATTAATCACTTCAACCCAATGATAACATAAATAATATTGGTAAATATTATTATTATACTCATTCACTTTTAGTATAGATTAAATATTATCTTATATTTTCACATCTCAAATATAAAATTCAAAATTTATCAACCATTAAGGATAAATCATATATTCTATATTATAATATCATATTTTATCAATTATTGAAAAATAGAATTATTAATCATATAATGAGAAACGAAGTTGGTTGCTTGAAAATTTATTAATTAATAAAATTATTAATTTATTAAATATTAAATATAAGAAGGTTGACTATAATGTTAATTAAAAATAATTATCATATACTTATTGGAATAATAATTCTAAAATATAATTTGGAATAATAATTTTAATGGGCTCAACCATAAAATAAAGTAAGTAAAGTTAGAAAAATTCAATTATGTATCCATATTTATGTAGGCATATATTAATTTTAAGTTTATATATGTGATTAATTTGAATACATTAGTCTAATATTAATTCATAGTTTTCATTTTTCATAAACTTAATAATAATAGTTCTAATATTTAATAATTTTTTAACCAATTAAGTATATTAACTATAAGAGAGTATGCTATATATTTAATAATTATTATATTTAATAATTATGTGTATTAATGATAATTTAATTTTATCATTGTTATGTTTTAATTATTTAAAATATTTTACGACTTTACGTAAAATTTAACAATTTTAGTATTAAATATTATATATATGTTCCAAATAAAACAAAATAATTTTAGGAAAAAATAGTATTAATCACATATTTTACTTAATTTAGAAAAAATACAATTTGAAATAATAATTCTAATTAATTTTTATCTTCTCCATATTTTCATTTAATTTTTCATAATTAATAATAAAAATAATCAATATTATATACGCTTCATTTAATTATATTATATACTCAATCATTTATTATATAAAATATAATATCCCTCTTAAAATTTTATTATTAATTATTTTATTAATTATCTAATTTTTCTATTATATATATTTATTTAAAATAAATAACATAAAAAAATATAAAAAGAAAAAAAAGAAAAAACAATGTTGTCCTCTGGTGGAATCAATAGGCAACAACAGTTCGCTGATTCCACCAGCGGACTAGACCTCTCGCCCTCACCCTTAGCAAAAAAAAAAAAAAAAAACTAAAATTAGAATTAGTTTTTAAAAACATCTAAAGTTAGAAATACTTTTAAAAAATACCTAAAATGATAAATATTTTACAAAAACTTTCTAAAATGATAAAAAGCCCCTTCATATATAGATCAATTATATTATCTTGTTTGTATTCAACTCAATCTCCCTTAGGGAGTGCCTTTTGTTCGTTTTATGCCTTGTTCCAACCAATGATATCTTAGTTGAATGATGTGATTGATAAAAAAAAAAAAATTGTCATCTTTTGTTCAGTCTTTGTTATCCATATCTATATTAGTTTATTAATATAGTATGTCATATATACTTATTCTCCCCTTTGGGGTTATCTGTTCATCACTCCATTATACACATATTGCTTTCGAGTGTTTAGTGATTACTTCGTCATTATTGAATACTGCTTTAATAACTCATTTCAATTGTTAACTGCTTCTGTTTGATGCCCACTATCTATTCACATTATATAAGTGAATAATAGTTCACTCAATTCATCTTTTTTCTGATGTCATTATTCTATTCAACTAAAAGTCTACTAGCACTCATGTTGTTAAATCTTTGTTTAGGCTCATCTCCATTCTCTTCTTCATGCCTTGCAAAATAATTTTTTAGTTTACCTCAATCATGCCCTTAGTTTGCAAGTGAACCATGGAGGTGACCATAGTTCAATGTTCAACTTCTTGCTCTTTTCTATTTTTTGGTAGAGTCATACTCACAAACAGGGATGTCCTTGAACTCTAGCATGTTCTAGATTGGTTTCTTCTTTGATTTCTTTGTTTAGATTCATATGTAGATCTAAAGGATCTATGGTAAAACAATTGATTTATGTTAGAAATAGTCCATGCTCATCTCACCAATTGATAAATTTAGAAGGAAATTTGTTCACCAAGATTGTTTACCTTTGACTGACTGTTCACCCATTGAACTACCTTAGATTGGATTTTGCAAAGACAATGAACAATAAGAATGGGTTGTGGTTATCTGGGCTATCCACTTCGATGCCTAAGTTAGAATTAGGGTAGAAAGTAATAGGAATAGTTATAGAAGAATTGTTTTATATATGTTATAAGAATAATATGTATCTACATACCTTAAGCCTCTTTTATTGGTTTGTATATGTGTTATACTTAATAAGAATTATCCATACAGTTGTTCATTATATCAGTTACTTATAACTACTACTTATGGTTGTTCATTACAATTATTTGGTATAATTGTTCATCGAGTGTGCTACTCATATTAGAACTGAATCTTTGTGCATAGACTTGATTATGGAGAATGGGTGTTTCCTAGTAGATTTATGCAAGGAAACCTTTATTTTTATCCATTTTAAACTTGTTCATATACCTTAGACCTGAAGTCTTAGTGGGAGTCTACCTTAAGGTGTTCAATGCATCAACAAGATTCATTATCATTATACCCCAGGGGTTCACTATACATTTTTTTGTGTTATCATCAATTATGTCCTACTCTATACATGTAAGTATTACGCAAGTGGGAAAAGCACACATTGCACTTTTCCCAATAGTTAAATTATTTATTGCTTGTTTTTAGGACATGAAACCTTTTAAAAGGGTATTATTTAGCTTGTGATTTGTGCAACCATCTATTGTTTGTTTTTAGCTCATGAAACCTCTTAAAAGGGTATTATTTGGCTTGTGATTTGTGATGTGTTTAAAATGATGATAGTTTTGATCCTCAAATTGACATATGCTCCTAGTAAAGTTAGAGATCTTTTACATAAATATCTAGTTATAACACAAATTGAGATGTTATATAAAAGTTACTCATATGAACTATGCTGAAAACATTAAACTCTATTATTCTAGATTTTAAATAGGCTTTAATCCTTGCTCAACTTGGATAATATGGAAGTCCTATTTTGTTTTATATCCAAGAAACTTATAATCATACATCTTAATTAATAACTTATTAAATTTAATTATGTTCACCGGACTGTGTTGTTGGTTTGGTACTTACTCTGAAACCTTAAATAGACCTATAAATAAATGAATGTTAAGGATAAAACTCTGGCAATTCCCAGTAGTCAGCAAAACTTTGGTAGTTCCTAGTGGTCATACTCCAACAATCAATTTAATGCAAGTTTCTAGAATGAATGATGAAAGTAAGTTTTATGTATAGAATATATTATTTCTTTCTAGTTTTCTTCCTAACGAAGTCATTTGCTTTTGAAGGAAAAGTTAGAGTAGGGTAGGGATGCACAAGGTGAGCTGTCACACTTCCTTTTGAGCCTATGCCACCGAACCCTTAATGTTATTAGAATTATGTCCTAAGAAGGATCGATAGTCTAAACTCTTTACGCCTCCCATTCATCTGTTGCTATAGGTGTTTGCTCACCTTAGTCATTTTAGATCACCAAGTTTATATATGTAGATGACATTTTTCCGTAAAAAGTTAATTATCTCCTCTGAAGTGATTTTAGTTGCAAGTTCATATTCCACTCACTTAAAGAAGCGATACACAGCCACTCCCAATTGGCCTCTTTTTGATTGTTGGCTTCCTGGTCACCCTATCAAATGTTTGACATTTGTAATTTATTTTCACCATATTAGTAGCATCTCTTAATATGGTAGGGCAATATTACCCATGCAAAAGGGCTTTCCTAGCTAATGCTGCTACTATCTCATGAGCTTCATATATGCCTTTATACAGATCATGAAGCACATACACCATTCCATCTCTCCTAATGCACCTAAGCAAAGGGTGTGTACAAGATCTCCTATACAGGATTCTATCCTGTAATAACTCACATCTACCCTAGGAGTTTTAGTGACAAATTATTTGAATTTAGGATTATTGTGACAAATTGTGTGACTATGTGAATTTTATATATGACGTAATTTATGGGTTTTGGGCATGTTAAATTAATTTTAATATGCCTAATATGAATTATTATTGTGAAATAAATGATTTACATGAAATGTATTAGCATAAAATTAATTATTTTTCATAAAATGAATTTTCATGCAAAAAGGCAATTTTTAAGCATAAAATAATTTAATGAGTATTTTTAAAATAATTTTTAAATAAATATTTTGGGGGAAATTTTAATGAAAATAATAAGAAAAATATTTTTATTTTAATTACTCATAATTAGCCCCTAATTTAAATAAAAAACCCAAATACCTAAAAGCCCACTACCCAAAAACCCTCTCAACCTAGCTCATTAAGGGTATTAATGAAAATTGCCAAAAATCCTACCTTTAAAAATTAAAATTTCAGCTAGCACTCTATTCCCAGAAGCCACCACTCTATTTTTCTATATTTTGACAGAAAAACTCTCTCAAAACAAGTCTCTCTACCAAAATTAGGAAAACACCTTTCACCTTTGCGATTTCTCACCCATATTTGTAAGTTTTTCTTTATTTTCAAATTCCCATCTAATTTCTATGAAATAAATTATAAGAAAATTATTTTGAACTAGTTATTTACTGATTTTTTATAGATTCAATTCAGTTTGAGTGAGTTTTTGAAAGAGAAATTTAATTCTCTACCGAAAATACAAATCTTTCAGCGCGATTTCTCTAAAGGTGAATCCTATAACTTAAAATTTTAATTTTTATGCATAAACACTTCGGCCGGGGGGGGGGGGGGGGGGTTGGGGGGAGGGATGATTCCTACATAATTGATTTTTAAATGGATTTCTATGTGTTTTGATGAAAAATATTGGATTAAATCATATTTTTGCATATTACTGTAATGACCAAAAAGTTTTAGAAAACAAAGGAATTCAAGATTTTTATGCTAGAACTTAGAAGTTAGAAAATTCTATGATTTCTTGAATATAAGGCTGCCAATTTGTGTATGGGTGGATTCTAAACTAATATTTGTTTTGGTTGGATGAAAAAGAATGATTTAAATCATGTGTTTGCATATTACTTTAATGAACAGAAAGCGTAAAAACTCATGATTTTCACCCTAAGCCTTAAACTTTAGAATTTTCATGCATAATTATTATCTATGGTTGCCGAATCATATATGTGGATGTTCTACACTAATATTTGCTATGATTGAATAAAAAATAATGGTTTAAACCACCTATTTACATATTACTGTTATGACTGAAAAATATTGAAAACAAAAAAACTAATGGTTTTGCACCCTAAAACCCAAAATTTGAATGTTTAGGTAGGAGATATACCAATTGCTACTGATTCATGTAGATTGATATTCTAAAATGATTTTTTTTGTGCTTACATGAAAAATCTTTGTTCAAACCATATTTTTACATATTACTGTAATAGACGGAAAGTGTGAAAAGTAAGAAAAATTCAGTTTTTTCCTTGATAATGTATTCGGCCTACCATGGGATTTTTATCCCAATGTCTATAATTTTTATGCAATGTATTTTGATGATTATTGACATGTATGTATATATAATAAATGATAAAATTGCATGTTAATTGAAGGAATGACCCTAGACATGCTTAGAGGCACTTTGGTATACTTAAGGTATACCTAAGGTATCTTGACCTTATATTGTGATTAGAATGTGAATGTGATTGGGAAATATGGAAATGGATTTTATGGTGACTTGATGATGAATTGATAATCTTGAATTGATGAAGAGATTGATTGAATGAATGGGTCATAAGAGTTAAGCATGACATTTGAAAGGTCATTTGTTAAGTTGACATTTATGGAAGTATTAAGAGTATTAAGATGATTGTTAAAGTAGATTGACATTAAGATAATGATATTGTGTTGACCTTAGAAAGGAATGGACATGAATTATGATGTGTTTCATATGGGCCTAAAAAGGCTAAGTGTGCAAGACTTTTAAGTCAACATGTTATGTGCAAATGATGAGTGCACCTATATGTGCAACTCTAAGTGTATGTGAATGTTATATGTACATAGGGTAGTTATGGGATAGGATAGTATCATGGTTAAATAAATACTAAGTATTCAATTAAATATTATGATAGAGCTTGAGGAGTCTTAGAAGTCCAAGGGCTACGTGAATTAGGAGTGAAGGAACCATAAGATGAGTAAACACTGTAATCTTGCTTCAAGTGTGAGTAACATTATGTTATGTTACAAATATGTGATATCATGTTATGTAAACCATGAGATCTTGAAACCCAAGTTTTTCCTATCCTCAACTATGATTAAGTGATTTATTTGTAAAGTTTGGGTTGCTAAAGGACAATTGGTCTAAAAAAAATTTTTTTTTTTTGTTTATCCAATGATAATTTCTTGTGATTATTACCCTAATTTATATTCTTTCTAGAACTACACTATTTTTGTATCTTTTTCTCAAATTTAAATTGCCATTGTTATTATGATACATGTTTTTGCTGCCTTAAATGTTATTGTTATACGTGAATACTATTAATTCTAGCTATGGTATCTTTAACCCTTCATGTAGAAGTCCTCATGCCAATGCAAGTAATCATCAAAACCTGTGCACATGGTCTTAACCTAATGGATAGGGGTAGTGTATCCACCTCAGCTAGAAAGGGGCGATTCTAGCCGTAGGGCCTGATCAGCTTCACGCCTTCTATGTGATAGGAGTTGGAATTTGGTTTAAGGCCACCTCTCCTCTATGTGTGTGAGTGGTGGAGCAATAGCCTCCACTCTCTATGTGTTATAAGTGTGATTTCTGCAGTCTTGTTTAATTAAAACCCTTACAAAAATGTTAACTTGATTCATGAATTATAAATCATGAACTATGTGTATAAGCTATGAGTTTCCTTTTCAAAGGACTATGTGTTAATGTATGTGCTATATTGTTTACTCATTGAGATCATCTATCTCACCCCTTTTCCTTCTTCCTTCTGTGGTTCCAGGTGAGCAGTATGAGGAGGCAAGGTGATAGCTCAAGCATTCTACTCTGCTTGGGGAATTCCTTGTCCGAAGTCTTTAATAATACTATGATATGAAGGGTTATCGTTAAACACTCTGAGAATAATTATTTTGATGTTTATTTGAAATGTTTTGTTAAGATTTCAACTGGATTAATGGATTATATGTGAAGTATCTAATTATTATTTTCCGCAACTAAAGGTTTTCACATAAATGTTTTAAATGAGTTATTGTATGAGGTTGGGTATGATATGATAAGCATAATTTAATACATATTAATAGCCCTTAAATTTATTTTTATTGCTCATTTATTAAATAAATATTTTTATTTAATGATATTTATATGAAATAAGAAATAAAATGGTGAAAGCTTGAAAATTGAGTAAAATTATAGTCTTTTACTTGCATGAATAATAATAATAATAATAATAATAATAATAATAATAATAATAATAATAATAAAAATAAATTTTGTGAAAGAAATAATTTTTTAATAAAATCAACTAAGCAATTTTCTTTTCTTTTGAAAAATGATACCATCTTCAAGTGTGCAATGGAGACTAAAGAGCTCACCAACCATCGTTATGAAAGCCAACTAAGGAAAACAAAGGATTCAAAGATCAAAGTCATACATTTGATGCTAAAGAAGAAAATTTGCAAAAATTCAAGTCATCACCAACCATCTTTGGTCATGCATCGGAGGTGGATGTTGTCCCAGGCTCTCTTATATAGCACACCTCCATATAAGAGTTCTCCAGTCTGCTTTTGAGGCTCCTTCTAGATACTTACCATTCTGGACATAATTGAGGATGTCCCAAAACTAGGGTTTGGTGTCAGCCAACTGGAGGTTCATGTACATGGTATGATATCCAGGTTGTCACTTTACTTCGATAACAATAGGCCTGTGTATCTCGTTATCGCTTATATCGATCATCGAGGCCAAGGTGGCCAGAGCATCAGCGAACTGATTCTTTGCCCTCGACAAGTAGTGGAAGGAGAGTTCAAGGAAACTTTCGGCCAAGTCGTTTAAGCGTTGATGGTAAGGAACCAAATGCTCTTCCCTAATTTTCCACTTACCCAGGGCTTGGGAAACAATGAGGTTAGAATCGCCATAGACCTCCAAATAGTCTATCCTCATGTTAATGGCCACCTCAAGACTAGCTATGCATGCCTCATATTCTACTTCAATGTTGGTTACCTCGAAGGCTAGCTTAATCACCATAGGGAAATGATCTCCTTTAGGAGTAACCAGAACTACGCCAGCTCCGTAGCCTTTACTATTAGCAGCACCATCAAAGAATAACTTCCATACCTCAGGATCTATGATCAAGATATCCTCGTCTGGGAACTCAGGCTCAAACATTTCTTGCCCCATAGGGGCAGCAGCCAATTGGTAAGCAATTATGCTTCTTTTAACTGCTATTCTCGGGACATACTTTAGGTCAAATGCTGCAAGAATCGCCATCCATCGTGCCATCTTGCTGTTAAGAACCGGCCTCTCCATAAGGAATTTCAAGGGGCTCTTATCAGCCAGCACATAGGTTGTGTATGAGCATAGGTAGTGCTGAAGTTTATGACATAGCCAAACTAAGGCTAAGCACAACTGCTCAATCTAATTGTACTTAAGCTCATAAGCCAGCATACGTTTACTCAGGTAGTAAATGGCGTTCTCTCTGTGTGAATCTAGAGCATTTTGAGCAAGCATTGCCCCTATGGCTTCTAAGTTACCGATAAGTAAAGCAACAATGGCTGACCTTGCCTTGGGGGTTGCCATATTGGCGAGTTCAGGAGGTAGTCCTTGATCTTGTCAAAGGCCTTTTGGCATTCTTCATTCCATTATTTAGGGGCTCCTTTCCTCAGTAGTTTGAAGATTGGCCCACATGTGTCTGCCAATTGTGCAACAAAGCGACTAATGTACTATAGACGACCTAGAAAACCTCTAATCTCCTTTTCAGTTTTAGGGGGAGGCATCTCTATAATTGCTTTTGAATTTGCTAGATCCACTTCTATACCCCTTTGGCTAACTAAGTGTCCTAAGAATACACCCGAAGAGGCGCCGAAAAGGCACTTAGCTGGGTTCAACTTGAGATTATATTGCCTGAGCCTAGTGAAGAATCGGTCCAGAGCATCAAAGTGACCTTCAGGAGTTTTGGATTTTATGACCATGTCGTCCATGTATACCTCGACATCTTTGTGCATCATGTCATGAAATATAGTGGTGGCCATTCGTTGATAAGTTCCCCCAGCGTTCTTCAAACCAAAAGGCATTACCCGATAGCAATAGGTGCCCCATTTTGTCACAAAGGATGTCTTTTCCTTATCCGGAGTGTAGACTTGGATCTTATTGTAGCCCGCATAAAGGTCGGTCAAGGAGACCACCGATGCACTAGCCATACGATCCACAAGTAAATCAATATGAGGCAGAGGGAAATCATCCTTCGGGCAAGCTTTGTTGAGATCCTTGTAATCAACGCACATTCAGACTTTCCCATCTTTCTTAGGGATAGGCACTATGTTGGCCAACCATGAGGGATAGGTAATGGGTTCGATAAACCCATTATCTAGTAACTTGGTGACCTCCTCTTTGATTTTTAGAGACCATTCTGTCTTCATTCTTCTCAACTTCTGCTTTACAGGCTTCATGTGCTTGTAAGTCGGGATCTTGTGAACTGCTATGCTCGGATCTACCCCCACCATGTCCTTGGGTTCCCATGCAAAATAGTTCATGAACTCATGCACTTTTTCAGCTAATGCCTATGTCTCAGAATATGCAGATGCAATGTATGTAATTTTTGGATTCTCCTCTGTGCCATAATTGATTTATTCTTTGCCTTTTTCATTTTTTATTCCTTTTTTATTTTCTTTTTTAGATTTCTCATTTAATGATGAGTCAGATGAAGTAGAGCATAGACAGTTAGGAAAGTAGGCAGAAAACTTGTTCATTTCATTGAAAACAAAGGTCCCATCATCATGGATTACATCATTTTGAAAGGAAAAACTAGGGGGACGAGTTACACAATTAGAAAAAAAGACCGAAAGGTCTCCACAGACTCAGATTCAAGGGACTCAGACTCTAACACGGACTCGGATAAGATAGGACCGGTGCTTTTCTCGAAATACCAGTTATTCAGTGGTGCTTGAGATGGGTGGATAAGCTTGATGGGGTCAAGTTCTTGGTGGTAAGTGATCATGTGGATGGTCTCGAAAAGAGAGGGCTCCATGCTTGCTTCCCAATCCTCCTCCAATTGGTAGATAGGCTCGCACTCTACCAGGTTGAGCCTGATATCAAAGAAGATTTCAAAACCAGGGATTAGTTTCTTAGAAATGGGACAGAACCATGGCTCAGGAAAGCCATAGTAAGGAAAATCTTCTCCTTCTTTCACAAAATACCCATTAAAAGTCTTGAAATAAGGGCGCATAGGCCAATCGAAAGTCTCACCTTACCTTTTGGCCTCAACCCTCAATTTGGCTTTTTCCTCCAATTCTGTAATATCTTCAGGTTTGGGCGAGTAGCTAAGGCCGAAAGGAGGAGTGGCATTGGGATATTCGGGAAATCGGGTGATCCCTTGCTAGTTCCTTCCAAGTCCCAATTCTGGAAAATAATCCATTTTCTTCATCATGTTAACTACTGCCACATTACTATACGGATCAAAATCGAAAGGAACAAACTCTTTACCTTCCCCTTGAATGAACTGGATAGTATCAAATGAAAAACCAGATAGAGGAATGGCAGACGGTTCGGGCTTGATTTCCAATATGGGTACAGATCTTGGGATGTCACTCTTCCCATGTTCATCAGCTTAGACAGTTATGATATTCATACCATGAGGAAATTTTAACTTCTGGTGTAAGGAGGAAGGAACTGCTTTCACTTGATGAATCCATGGTCTACCAAGTAAGAGATTGAAACATGCCGAGACGTTAATCACCTGAAATGGGATGGGCATCGTCACTGGTCCAATCGTGACATCAAGATTCGCCACACCCAAAACCTCCCTCTTAGTATTGTCATATACTCTCACCACTTAGTCTGACGGGATGAAATCTGAAGCTTCTAATCCTAGACAGCTGGCCACCTTTAATGGACATACATTCAAGGTGGACCCATTATCTACAAGTACCATGGGCACAGTCTTGTCTCGGGTCATTACCGTGATGTAGAGAGCATGCTTGTGGTTTTCACCTCCATGAAGGATATCATGATCACTGAAGGAAATGGTCATGGATTTAGCAGTGTTGGTTAAAGATGCCACAAGGATCTCTGGTGAGATGTTGATGGGAGCCTGACATTGATTCAAAGCCTTGCAAAGAGCTTGGCGATGAGGGTAAGAGGACTGGATGAGACTCCATATCGATATGTTTGCTTGGGTTTTCTTTAACTGCTTGAGAATGGGATCTTCCTCCAATTCATTATGGGGTTTCAATTTTCAGCTAGAGGGGGAATTGTATGACCCATCAGGTTTGAATCCACAGGTTGTGGAGGCAGAGGCAGGACTCTTCCACTTCGAGTAATTGCATCAACTTTAGTGACAAAGTCATTTAGATCAAGCACACAACAATAACCCAAAATGGGGTAGATGAGGGAGAGAGGATCAATTCCAGGTTCGTCAAAAGAAATGAGGTTGACATTTGCCTGGTGGTTAGGCAACGGATTAGTGGTGATGTTGGGTTTAGCTCTTAGGGCAATGATATCCCCACTGTTTATTAGGTCTTGGATTCGGTGCCTCAGAGCCTTGTAAACATCCATTTTATGCCCGGGCCCTTGATGATAATCACATCGTTCATTGGCATTATAGTTCTTGGGCAAAGGATTTGGGGGCGGTCTTGGTTCTGAGGACTTGACAAGGTGGGCTTCCAGAGCCTTTTTATAGATAGTGCTTAGAGGCATTCCCAATTCAAAAAAGCTCCTTCTTTCTAACCTCATGGGTTGATGGTAAGAGACAACATTAATTTCTCCTCCCTTCTGAGGCACAGAATGAGTGATGTTGGAGGTGAAATTGGTGTTCTTGTGGTATCTCGAATTTGAGGATTCATCTTTGATTTGGCCAATCTAAATCAAATCTTCAATTTTGGAAGCTATAGCAATAAGGGCCTTAAAGTCCGGGAGATACTGGGTTTGCAAGTGAACTTGGTATTATGGGAGGAGGTTTTTCACAATGATGTCAATTTGTTCCTCTTCGGATGGGTGATTCACCATTTGCGCCGCCTTTGCCCTCCACCTTGTAAGGAACGCAGTGAAGGATTCTCTTTGATTCTGTTTAGTGGTTTCTAGGTCTCGTCGAGTGACATCTACCTCAATGTTATAATGATATTGTTTGACGAAAGCATTGCAGATATCATCCTAAGTCTTGTTATGATTTTTGTCCAGATCTAACAACCACTTAACGGCAGTTCTGATTAATGACTGCTAGAATAATTGAGCAAGGAGCTCATCATCCACACCAAAGGGTCTCATGGCACCCACATATATTTTGAGGTGGGTCTTCGGGCAAGTGGTGCCGTTAAATTTGTCCATCACGGGCATCTTCAACTTGGGTGGAACCTTGGCGTTTGGGAAAAGAGCAAGAGAGTCGACATCGATAATGTCCTCATGTTTTTTAATATTCTTGATGGATCGTTCTAAAGTCTCAAATTTTTCCATCAGTTTTTTTGGCTTCGGGGAAGCTGGAAAAATCCCCACTTTGAAAAGGATTCACAGTGGGAGTGGGAGCGGTGGCATTCATATCCAAAGGAGGAGAGGTGGGCGTCTCCAGAGCTTTTCCCTTATCGGTGAGCTCGATAATGGGAGTAGTAAAAGTGGGGGCATGGCTGGTCCCGGCTTGGGTGGAGTTGTGCTGAGCAGGAGGAGGAACGATAGGAGCATTGGTCATTTCTCTCACCTCATTGATGAATGATTGACGTTGGGCATTGAGGGCGTTGGTGAAGGTGTCAGCTTGGGTTTTAAGGGCAGTGGTGAGTGTATTTTGAAAAGCTTCCTCTTGCTTCTTGAGGAGATTGGTGAAAAAGGTGCCCATTGCATCTTGGTCAAAAGGGTGAGCCACTAGTACCTTGAAACAGAAAACAGACAGTAAGAAAATGGAATTATGAAGAAAGAATGGCATGAATGTGAAGGTGTGTTGGGAAAAGGATTCCTTCCACATGGTTGGTTACCGGGTTTACATATTGACAGGGTGAGTGTGTGAGGTGTCTTTGGGGTAACAGACCACTGGTTTGGGTCTTTGAGGTTTTTTGAGATTTGACCTTATTGAGTTTTCTCATGTATGCATGATCATGTCGTGATGCATGCTGAAGAGGTTTCATGAACATGTGAAAATATCGATTATTACGGTACATGGAACCTAAGGTCAAAGGCTAAGGCGACTATATGCACAAGGGTGAAGGGTGGTTCAATTTAAGGGTCCCTGTCCCACTAGAGCATTGATATATCTAACCACATGTGAGGCAAGGAGCCTCACATGGGTCTAATAGTACTGACTGCTTGTTACACCACCGAAATGATCGGGGATTCGTTGTTGGGTGGAATGCTTTCGCTATCTCCCAACATACTCAAAGAGAGTTGTCGAACCAATGCTACTTGCCATCCAAAAAGTTTTCCTAAAACTAAGGTTTAGGCAAGGAGCCTTTATTATGCAAAGTAATGCATGAAAGTCAAATTATACTTAATGAGCCAAAAGGAGATTATTTTTAGGCAAAATTTTCCTTAACCAAATAGTAATCCTCTTATCTTCCTTTTTATTAAAAAAAAAAAAAAAAAGGTGGCAACCAGTCCCCAGTGGAGTCGCCAGCTGTGAGGCCTCACTCAAGCACCGACCCGGTCCGCTAGAGGGAACCGGGATGCTTATTCGGGTTTAGACTCACGGTGGAACCCTCGGGTTCAGATTTGGTTGATTGATTTTGAAAATTGATTTTTTGGGAGTTGCCACCTTAATTTTATTTAGTTGGGAAAATATTAAGGGAAAACCCAATTTTGACTCCAAATTTGTTAATTTGCCATAAAAGTCACTAGCCTTCGAATCGAGTTGAGTTCGGGGACTAGGTTTTTAGTTTTAAATAATCTAAATTTGGCTCTTTAAGTTTAATTTGACTTAAAAATTAATTTCATGAATGACATTAATAATTCCAAAATAGAATGCATGAACATGGAATAAGATGAATACATGAAAAATAATGGAACGATAAACATTCACAAATAAAAGAGAGTGTTCCCTCCAATCTTTAAAGATTTAGGGGAATCACATGATCACTCCTTAATTAAGATAATTACATAAAAAAAGTGGGATGCCCTCTCTAGCCCTTATGAGATTCTAGGAAGGCCACAAATTCCCTTACACACATTGTAAAAAGATAATTGAATTACAAAAGGAAAACAAGAAAAAGAATGCTCAATTTAAAAGAAAATTGGATTTGAGATTTGGACTTAAATTCCAAATGTGCCTACGTACTCCGTTTGAATGGGGATCAAAACTCACGTAGTTCGCTCCATGCTTAAGTGGAGAGGTTTAAAAAAATGATTTTTGGGGTTTGGAGAACGAGTTTGATTAAAATACCTTGGATTTTGACGGATGAATTGGAAAAAGTGTTTTGCCAGACCGAAGTTCCATTTTATCGAACTGGACAAAACGAGCTGATGGATGATAAAAAAAAGTGATGGGTGAGTGAATTAATTAATCCAAATGATTAATTAATTAATTAAAAAAGTAATTGAGTTAAAAAGGAGATTTTTAATTTAATTTTTAAAAAGGGGTAATTAATTAATTAAAATGATTAATTAATTAATTGAAAAAAAGATTTTTTTCTTGATTTAATTAATTTAAAAAGGTAATTAATTAATTATTTTGTAAATAAAAAGATTTTTTTTTGTTAATTAAAAAGATTAATTAACTACGCTTGGGTGGGAAAATTAATTAATTAAAATGATTAATTAATTAATTAGAGAGTGGATGGAGGGAGAAGAATAAAGAAGGTTGATAGATAACTATCAATATCAACCTTTAGTGTGTGTAACAATGAGGGAATGGGAGCCTATTTATAGGCAAATGGGTAGAGGGTAGTTTAGGTAATAGAAATGTGAAAAGACCAAAAGGATGGGGTTAGAAAATGACTGATAACTAGACAAAGAAGGGTAAAAAGGTCATTTTACACATGTGGGGCCCATTGGAGCAAAAAAGGGTGTGCCCTGGCGCGGCGCCGCACCAGGCCTGTGCAGCACCACACCAGGCCTTTGCGGCATGCCGCAAATGGGTTGTGCGGTACCGCGCAGACCTGACGCGGTGCCACAAGGCTCCCATGTAGCGTGCCATGTGGCACGACACGCATCTTGAGGTTTCCTATTTTTTTTGAGAATTTTCGGGTCAATTTTTGAGACTTCCAAGTCAGTTTCTGGGAGCTTTTGGTCAGTTTCAAAAAAGGGAGTTCTAATACAAAAGGTCCGGTAGGGGGCGGAAAGGCATCCGATTATGCCAAGACTACTCCAGCCAGCTTTAGAGAAATTAATGTTAATTTTGAAGGTGCTAAAATAAGGGTTCACAAAAAGCAGTCTTGCAGATATCTTCTCCTCGAATCTTTAGTTGATGATAGCCAAACCTTAAGTCAATCTTGGAGAAGTGACCAGCTCCTTATAGTTGATTAAAAAGATCATCAATCCTCGGCAACGAGTATCTATTCTTCACAGTGACTTTATTAAGTTGACGATAGTCGATGCACATTCGAAATGATCCATCTTTCTTTTTCACGAACAACACTGGAGCACCCCATGGTGAACTACTTGGTCAAATGAAGCCCTTATTGAGCAAGTCATGCAATTACATCTTTAACTCTTTTAGCTCTATTGGTGCCATACGATATGGCGGTATCGATATCGGTTGCATACCGGGTAGCAATTCGATGTTAAACTCGATCTCACGATCAAGGGGTAATCTGGGTAAATCTTCTGGAAAGACATCCATGAACTCGTCCACTACTGGAATGCTCTTGTCTCGAATGGCAATTTATTTGTCAGTGTCGACTACGTGAGCTAAATACGGTTGGCATCCTTTCCTTAACATCTGCCTTGCTCCTAAGGCCGATATCAAGTTCAAAGGATTCATTCCTATCTCCTTGGTACACAAACTCCTTCCCATCTCTAGTTTGAAACTCGACAAGTTTCTTCCTATAGTCGATATGAGCTCCATGCTCATACAACCAGTCCATCCCTAATATCACATCGAATTCTAGTACGTCCAATTCTAGCAATACTACCAGAAGTGTTTGTCCATTAATGTCTACATCACATCCCTTATACTCATACTTCACTTCCATCACTTCCCCCTAAAGGAGTTGCTATTACTAATGGTTCACTCATCAATTCCTTATCTATACCCAAATTCTTAGCAAAACAAGGTGACACAAACGAGTGGGTAGCACCATAATCAATTAAACATTTTGTGCTAGAACTTTGGATGGGGATGATACCTATGATGGCGGTGTGCGAATCACGAGCCTCTTGTGGATTTAACGCAAAGACTCGACCCTTGCCCTTATTCTCTGTCGTCGGTGTATTCCCAACCGTTGGTCCTTTGTCCTTGACTCCTTGTCCTTGCGATTGGAATGGCTTGGGTTGTGGTCGTACCATGGTCCCACTCCCTTGGCTCCTCATCTGAGGGTAGTCCTTTATGAAGTGCCCCATTTGCCCACACTTAAGGCAAGCGCCAGTATCTTTTCGACAGATTCTAGGATGTTTCCTTCCACTTTTGCTGCATGTGGGGATCTCTTACTTAGTTTGACCATTTCGTGGTTCGGATAGTGGAAACTCCTTCCTTTGCTCCCCTCCATTTCCATGTTGTCCTTTATGACCTTTGTTCTTATGCCTTCCCTTCTGGTCTCATTCCACTCGTTCGGCTCTCTCCACCTTGTATCTGTTTTCCATGACCTTGGCCTTGTCTATGAGCTTGGCGAAGGTTAGAAACTTGGTTGCTACCAACAAATTAAATAGAGGCGTAATCAGTCCTCTAAGGAAACGATTGATATGACTTGTTTCAGTAGGGATGATGTTGACAGTGAAACGACTAAATCGATTAAATTCCTTAGCATAATCCGACACGGACATTCCTGGCCTTTGCTTCAGTTGTTCGAACTGCAATGCCCTATCTTGCCTTTCTCCTTCTGGCAAGAACTGATCCATTACTTCTTGCTTAAATTCTGCCCACATAGGTGGGTCAGCTCCATAAAGTCATTCCTCGATATTCCTTTCATACCAGTACCAAGCTTCTTTCTTGAGTTAGAGTCCTACCAACTCAATCACTCGAGCATCTAAGCATGATAAATGATGGACTAGCTTATCCATCTCATCCAAAAATTCATGAGGGTCATCTCCTTCCTCACCAAAAAAAGTAGGCGGTTGCAACTTCTTAAATTTTGCCAGTCATTCCCTCATCAGTTAGTTGTTTCCTCTCTCTCCGAGCAGGTGTCACTACTGCAAGTGGCATAACTCCATTCCTTTCTTGAGTTGGCAGCGCTTCTCGCCTTTGAGCTCATAGCTCATCCAATTTCTTGCACAAATCTCTCATTTCTTTGCGCATGGCGTGCACTTCTTGCGAAGTCGCTTGCTCACTAGAGCCCATGGTTAGTGCTTTCGAGTTAGATCTTTCTCTTGACTGTATAGGTACAGAGGCAGCATTCAATGCGGTGTCCGATATAACATCGTCATTAGCCCTAACGGATTGGGCAACTGTGTGAACCTTCTTCTTGGGAGGCATTCTATCATAATAAGGGAATTTAGTACTAATCCCCTATCCTAACCCATTTAACCTCCCCCTTATCCTAGCACACATTATCATGCATTTACCATGTCACATGACTAAGCACATGTCATATATAAATCACATATCACATAGTTTTGCACATATCACATATCATAATCATATAGCATATATCTCATAATATCACACTATAGCATGATAATGAAGGAAATCATCTCATCCTAGGTAACTAGGCAATCAAGGAAAATCATTCATATCATATAAAATGCTATGCCATTAAGTCAATCATCATATCTACTCGACCTAATTATCGTCTCCACCTCTAGAGCAATCAAAAGCAACATGGCCACTGCTACCACATTGATAGCAAAGAAGATCTCTATCTTGACAGTGATTAGCTGAAGATACATACCTCACTGGTGAGTAGTCCCCTCTATGCTTAACAATCCCTGACCTGAGCTGCTCCATATCCTCTCTTAGTGCTTGAATCATTACCTTAAGATGTCGGTTTTCCTCCTTCAAGTACAAATAGTTATCCTCTAATTTCTAAACCTTACTATATACCCAATCAGGATCTAAGCACTCCTCAGGGTCCTCAGGGGTCTTCTCTTTCGTGAGGCGAATCACAATTACAACTTTCTCGAGCATTTCTGGCCAAGTCCTCTTACAAGTCACATGGGGTACTCTAGGTCGCGAACCTCGAGCAGGCATAATCTTCCTGGTCATCTGTCAAAAGAATTGTAAGGCAAGCAAACAATAACAAGGATTACTAATCTACTAGGATTTCACGGAACTATGCTAGCGATAGACTGCAAGTGACATGACAGGAAAATTCCTATGCTTCAGGATTTTACTTAAGCAAGTCACATAAAACAAGCCTAACTAGACTTTTAAAAACTACAGCTCTGATACCACCTTTGTCACATCCCAACCTTATGAGATACGATGGTCCTAGAACATAGGGAGACATAAGGTCACCCATGCCTGTAGAATCCATTAACATATAACTATCATGCCTAGGATCATACCAAACCTTCTTCATTAACTCATTTAAAACATTTAGATAAATACCATAATTTGCGGAAGACTTAAAGTAAATCGTTACATATAAAATCCATAAGGAAAATAATATAAATCTCTATAAATATCAATTAACATTCCTTAAGCAACTAAAGTCAAGACTTCATAAACATAGTATTATTGATAACTTGGACAAGGAATTCCCCAAGCGGAGTAGAATGCTTGAGCCATCACCTTGCCTCCTCACATTTGCTCACCTCGAACCACACAAGGAAAAGACACATACATTATCACAAATTCCTTTGAAAGAAAACACATAGCTTATACACATAGTTCATGGTTCATAACTCATGAATCAAGTTGCAATTTAGCAAGGGTTCAATTTAGCAAGTTTGCAGAAATCACACTTATACACTTATAGAGTGAAGACTATACTCAATTCACTCAAAACACATCGAGGAGAGGTGGCCTTTGCCAAATTCCAATCCCATCACATAGAAAGCATGAAGCTGATAAGGCTCCACGGCTAGAACCGCCCCTTCTAGCTGAGGTGGATACATTACCCCTATCCATCAGGTTAAGACCATGTGCATAGGTTTCGATGATTACCCACATCGGCACGAGGATTGTGCATAAAGGGTAAAGGTACCATAGCTAGAGCTATTGGTAAACACAATTAACAATATTACATAAGGCAACGATAACATGTAATTCAATATCAATAGTAGTTTGGCTTTCAACAATAAGACAATGAAAGTGTAGTTCCAGAAAGAATACAAGTTAGGGTGTTTATCACAAAAAAATTCTCATTGGATAAGCAAAATACTTTTGGACAAAATGTCCTTTGGCAACCCAAGCTTGACAAAGAAATCATATAAAAAAAAAAATGGAAAGAACTTGGGTGTCAAAGATTACAAAGGTTCACATAGCAATATATCACATTCTTGTAACACAGCAAAATGTTGTTTACACTTATAACATGAATACGATGTTTACTCACACTTATAACAAGGACATTGTGTTTACTCACCTTGGGGTTCCTTTGCTCCTAGTACATGTAGTCCCCTTTGCACTTCTAGGGCTCCTCAAACTCTAACATAATATTTGATTTAATACTTAGTATTTATTTACTCATGATGTTCCTATCCTATAACTACCCATGTACATATAACATACACATACACTTATAGTCCACACATAGGTGTACTCATCACTTGCACATATCACGTTGACTTAAAAGTCTTGCATATCTAGACCTTATAGGCTCACATGAAAACACATTGCAATCATATCAATACCTTTTTAAGGTCATCACATTATCATTACCCCAATATCAATTCACTTGTCAATTATCTTAGTTCACTTTACACTTCCATACATGTCAACTTAATAATTAATCCTTCAAACATCATACTTAACTCTTATGATTCCTTTTACTTCATTAACTCATAACCATATAGTCATTATCAAGTCATCATAACATCTAGTTCTATATTTCCTAATCACATTTGTATTCTAACCACAATAAAATATTAAGATACCTTAAGTATACCTTAAGTATACCAAAATGCATTTAAGCTTATCTAGGATCATACCTTCAACTAACATGCAATTTCATCATCTACTATACATACATTCATGTCAACAATCACCAAGACACATCACATAAAATTTATAAACATTTTGGACACAATTGTTCATGTAGGCCGAATGCATCATTAAGGTGAAAACCAAATTCTTCTTCTTTTCGTGCTTTCCGTCTATTTCAGAAATATGTAAAAACATGGTTTGAACCAAGATTTTTCATGTAAACATAGCAAAAATCATTTTAAAACTTAAATCCATAAGAATTGGCCACCATTAGTGCCATTAATATATAAAAATTCAATCTTTTGCATTATAGTGCGCAAAACATGAGTTTTCTTGTTTTTAGTATTTTCCGGTCATTTCAGAAATATGCAAACAAGTTGTTTAAACCATTATTTTTCATTCAATCATTGAAAATATTAGTTTAGAACACATTCCTTCATGAATTGGCAGCCATAGGTAAGGTTTATATAAAAAAAATTCCAAGTTCAAAGGTTTAGGTGAACAATAATGAGTTTCCGCACTTTCCGCACATTTCGTTTATTTCAGCGATAAACAGACACATGATTCAAGTTATTATTTTTCATCTAAACAAAACAAATATCATATTAGAACATCAATTTACACAAATTGGCAGACATGTATTCATGAAAGAATAAAATTTTCTAATTTCCAAATCCTAACACAAAAACCTTGAATTCCTTTGTTTTTTAAAACTTTTCGGTCATCATAGAAATATGCAGAAATATTATTTCATGCAATATTTTTCATCAAAACAAATCAAAAATCAGTTTAGAATTCAAACAAGTACAAATTGCCCTCTCCCCCCCCCCACCCCCCCCCCCCCCCCCCCCTCCAAACCCATGATGTTTATGCAATAAAATTGTGATTTTAAGTTATAGAATTCACCTTTGGAGAAATCTTGCAGAAAAAATCGTATTTTCGGTAGAAAATAAATTTTCTCTCCCAAAAATTCACTCAAACAGAATTGAATCTGTAGAATCAGTAATCAAATAGTTCAAAAGAATTTTCCCATAATTTATTTCATAGAAAACAGTTTAGAAATCAAAAGAGAATAAAAACTTACGATTATGGTCACGAAATCGCGAAACGGTAAAGTGTTTTCGATATTTCGGTAGAGAGAATTATTTTGAGAGGTTTTTCTGCTAGAATACAGAAAGAATAAGGGAATGGCTGCTGGAAACCCTTGTTTGGCCAAAAATTAGAATATATATTAGGGTTGGAGTGGAATTTCCACTATTACCCTTAATGAAATAGGTTAGGAGCATTTTTGTGTAGTGGGCTTTTGGGTATTTGGGCTTTTTCTTTAAAAATTTTGGCTGAATGGATTTAAAAATGAAAATAATATTTTTCTTTTTAATTCTGGAATATTTCCCTCAAAAATATTTATTTAAAAATATTTTAAAAATACCCATAAAATTATTTTATGCTTAAAAATTGTTTTATGCATGAAAATTCATTTTATTTAAAATAAATTCTTTTATGCAAATGCACTTCATGTAAATCATTTATGTCACAATGGCAACACATACTATGCATATTAAAATTAATTTAATATGTCACATACTCATCAATCACTTAGATCATAAATTCTCACACAAGCACACACTTAGCCTTATTAGTTCTAAATCAAGCAATTTATCATGAAAATTCCTAGGGTGGGTGTGGGTTGTTACAGTTAGGAGAATTGAAACCCACAACTATCATACTCCAATTAGCTGATAGGTCTATCAAAATTTTTACAGGTTTCATAGAAGATGTTTTGGTCAAAGTTGATAAGTTTTACTTTCCAATAGATTTCATTATTCTTGATATTCAGCCTATTGAAAACATAAAGGATCAAATTCCTATCATCTTAGGAAGACCATTTTTGGCCACATCCAATGCAATAATCAATTGTCGAAGTGGTGTTTTGAAATTATCATTTGGTAATATGACTGTTGATCTTGATGTGTTTAATGTTGCTCGTCAACCAATTGACAATGATGATTTGTGTGAAGTTAACATAATTGAAATGTGATCAATGATTATTTTTTAGAAATGAATAAAAATGATCCATTTGAGAAATGTTTAACTCAATTTGGCATGGACTTAGATATTGAAAATTCAATTAGTGAGGTGAATTCTTTATTAGAATCTATTCCACTAATGGATACAAACAAATGGAAAGCCAAAATTGAACCTCTATTTCCCATAGAATCTAAAGAGTCAATTCCTGAATCACAAAAGTTAGACCTAAAACCATTGTCTGAGTCATTGAAATATTCATTTTTAGGACCATCAGAAACTTTGCCCATTATCATAGCATCTGATTTAGAGGTTGAACAAGAAAATAAGCTGATTGATGTTTTGAAAGATCATAAAGAAGCAATAGGGTGGACAATTTCAGACATTAAGGGTATTAGTCCTTTAATTTGCATGCATAGAATTCATTTAGAAGACAATGTTAAACCTAGCCATGAATTCCAAAGACGACTAAATCCCAATATGAAAGAAGTCGTTAGAGCTGAGATGATAAAACTTTTAAATGTAGGTGTCATTTACCCTATTTTTGATAGTTCATGGGTGAGTCCTATGCAGGTAGTTCCAAAGAAATCTGGCATAATAGTAGTAAAAAATGAAGAAAATGAACTAATTCCCACTCGAATCCAAACTGGATGGCGTGTTTGTATTGATTATAGGAAGTTGAATGTTGTCACAAGGAAAGATCATTTCCCAATTCCTTTCATTGATCAAATGCTTGAGAGATTATCTGGTCATGCATACTATTGTTTTCTTGATAGTTACTCTGGATATAATCAAATCCCAATTGCACCTGAGGACTAAGAGAAAACCAATTTCAATTGTCCTTTTGGAACCTTTGCCTATCGACGCATGCCCTTTGGGTTATGCAATGCACCTGTTACATTTCAACGATGCATGATAAGTATTTTTTTCTGATATAGTTGAGCATTTTCTTGAGATATTCATAGATGATTTTTCTATCTTTGGTTCTAGCTTTGATGAATGTTTGCATCACTTGAACTTGGTTTTGATTAGATGTAAAGAGAAAAATCTTGTGTTAAATTGGGAAAAATGCCATTTCATAGTTAAAAAGGGAATTATTCTGGGTCATTGTCACATCCCAACTTTAAAGACATGACGGTCCTAAAACATGGGGAGACATAAGGTCACCCACGTCCATAGAACCCACTTATCCTTATGCAAATTTTGCCTAGGATCGTACTAAAAACCTCATACATTAACTTAAATAAACCCTTTTTTTTTTCAATGAAAACCTTAAGTTGCGAAAGCATAATTAAAATATACTTTAAACATAATCCATAAGAAAATAGTATTTAGAATTCAATTAAAACCTCAAAGGATAACATTTCAAAATAAACATCCAAAAATGAATATTCTCGAAGGATCTAAGGATAACTCTTCATGACATATTAAACTAATTTTCTTGGACAAGGAATTCCCTAAGTGAAGTAGGATGCTTGAGCCATCACCTTGCCTCCTCATAATGCTCACCTATAACCACACAAGGAAAAAGGGTGAGATAGATTATCTTAATGAGTAAACAATAGGGATTGTAAAATAACACATATCTCTTAGAAAAGGCTTATAGCTCATAACTTATAGTACATGATTCATAGTTTGCAATTTAGAAAGGTTCACAGAAATCACACTTATAACACATAGAGTAAAGGCTACTGCCATAATCACTCAAACACATAGAGTGAAGGCTATTGCCATAATCACTCGAACATATAACACATAGAGTGAAGGCTATTGCCATAATCACTCGAACACATAGCTGATAATTACTCACATCGGTACGAAGAGCATATAGCCGATGATTACTCGCATCGGTACGAGGATTTCTGGATAAAAAAAAGGTTAAAGGTACCATAGCAAGAGCTAATGGTAATCATATATAACAATAACATTTAAGCCATCAATAACATGTATCCTAATAGCAATAGCAGTTTATTATTTTGAATAAAAGATATAAGAATAGTGTAATTCCAAAAAGAATATAAGTTAGGGTGATAATCACGAGAAATTCTCATTTGGATAAACAAAATAGTTTTGGACCAAATGTCCTTTGGCAACCCAAGTTTTACAAAGAAATCGCTTAATTAAATTTTTGGATAAAAGGAACTTGGGTTTCAAAGATTGCAAAGGCTTACCTAACAATATATCACATTCTTATAACACAACATAATGTTGTTCACACTTATTACATGAACATGGCGTTTACTCACCTTGGGGTTCCTTTGCTCCTAGTATACATAGTCTCTTTGCACTTCTAAAGCTCCTCAAACTCTAACATAATATTTAATTTAATACTTAGTATTTATTTATTCATAATGCTCCTATCCCATAGCTATCCTATACATATATAGCATAGACATACACTTAGAGTTCACATATAGGTGTACTCATCACTTGCATATAACACATTGACTTTGAAAGTCTTGCACACTTAGGCCTTATAGGTTCACATGTAAACACATTACAATCATGTCAATACCTTTCTAAGTTCATCACAATATTATCACCTTAATATCAATTTACTTTAACAATCATCTTAAAACACTTTACACTTCCATACATGTTAACTTAACAATTAACCTTTCAAGTGTTATGCTTAACTCTTATGATCCATTTTATTCAATTGTCACGCCATCCACTAAAAACCATGTGTTCATCATCAAGTCATCGTAACATCTAGTTCCAAATTTCCCAATCACATTTACATTCTAATCACAATATAAGATACCTTAAGTATACCTTAAGTATACCAAAATGCCTTTAAGCTTATCTAGGGTCATACCTTCAACTAACTTGCAATTTTATCATTTATTATACATACATACATGTCAATAAGCCTCAAAACACATCACATAAAAATTATAAACATTGGGATAAAAATATTAATGTAGGCCAAATGCATTACCAAAAGGAAGAACTAAATTCTCTTTCTTTTTGCACTTTCTGTCTATTTTAGTAATATGTAAAAGCATAGTTTGAACCAAGATTTTTCATGTAAACACAAAGAAAAATCATTTTAGGATTTTAATTCACATGAATCAGCCACACATAGTATTGCTTATGTATGAAAATTTAACTTTTGGGTTATAGGGTACAAAACCATAAGTTTTCTTATTTTCGATATTTTTCGGTCATTTCAGAAATATGTAAACAGGTTGTTTAAACCATTATTTTTCATTCAATCATAGAAAATATCAGTTTAGAACATGTCCATACATGATTCGACAGCCATAGATAATGTCTATACAAAAAAATTCCAAGTTTTAAGACTTAGGTGAAAATCATGAGTTTTCGCGCTTTTCGCTCATTACAGCAATATATAGACACATGATTCAAATCATTATTTTTCATCTAAACAAAACAAACATCATATTAGAATGCTATCTCACACAAATCAGCAGCCACATATTAATTTAATAATAGAATTTTCTAACTTCTAAGTTCTAGCACAAAAACCTTAAATTCTTTTGTTTTTTGAAACTTTTCGGTCATTGTAGAAATATGCAGAAATATAATTAATCTAGTATTTTTCATCAAAGCACATCTAAAATCAGTTTAGAAATCATTCATGCAGGAATCGCTCCCCTTGATATGGTCTATGCATAAAAAATTCAATTTTAAATTACAGGATTCACTTTTGGAGAAATCGCGTAGAAAGGTTGGTGCTTTCAGTGAAAAAATTGATTTTTCTCTCAAGAAATAACCTGTCCCAAAATTTTATCAATAAAAATCAATAAATATTCAGTTCAAAATAATTTTCCCAAGATTAGTTTCATAACAATCAAATAGCAAATTGAAAGGAAAAGAAAAACTTATGAAACAGTCGCGAAATTGCAAGTTTGAAGGATTTTTTTATAAATTTCGGTAGAGAGAAATATTTTGAGAGAATTTTTCTATCAAGATACAGAAAAATGGAGTGATGGCTGTTGGAATAAGAGTTCTGGCTGAAAATTTCATTATATATTAGGGTTTGGGGTACAATTTCCAAGTTTGCCCTTAATGAGCTAGGTTAGGAGTGTTTTAGTATAGGGGCTTTTGGGTATTTGGGCTTTTTAATTAATTTAGGGCTGAATTTTATGTAATTAAAAATAAAAATATTTTTCTTATTATTTTCATTAAATTTCCCTCAAAACCTTTATTTAAAAATATTTTAAAAATACTCATAAAATTATTTTATGCTTAAAAATCGCCTTTTTACATGAAAATTCATTTTACAAAAAATAAATTATTTCATGCTAATGCATTTCATTCAAATCATTTATTTCACAATAATAATTCATATTAGGCATACTAAATTTAATTTAACATGCCCCAAACTCATAAATTACATCACACATGAATTTTCATATAGTCACACAATTTGTCACAATAAGCCTAAATTTAAATAATTTGTCAATAAAACTCCTAGGGTAGATGTGGGTTGTTACAGCCATGTAGTGTCACAACAAGTAATTGAGGTAGATAAAGCAAAGATAGACTTAATCTCTAGCCTTCCTCCACCTCGCACTGTAAAAGAAATTCGTTCCTTTTTAGGTCATGCTAGTTTCTACCGTAGATTCATCAAAGATTTAAGTAAAATCTCTCGGCCCTTGTGTAACTTACTTGTGAAAGATACACCTTTTATCTTTGATAATGAATGCCTTAAAGCCTTTAAAAAGCTTAAAATCTTGTTGACATCTGCACCCATCATTGGACCACCTAATTGCAGTATTCCCTTTGAGATCATGTGTGATGCCTCTGATTATGCCCTTGGTGCTGTTTTAGGCCAACAAGTCAATAAGCTACCTGTCGTGATCTATTATGCAAGTAAAACTCTAACTGATGCACAACTTAATTATTCAACCACTGAGAAAGAGTTGCTTACTGTAGTGTTTGCCTTGGACAAATTTAGATCTTATCTTCTTGGATCCAAAGTCTTTATCTATATTGATCATGCTACATTGAAACACCTTTTGTCTAAAAAAGATGCTAAGCCTCGCTTGATTCGATGGATTTTCTTAATACAAGAGTTTGACCTTAAAATTTGTGGTAAGAAAGGTTTTGAAAATATTATCGCTGATCATTTGTCTAGACTAATAGTGGAATCTATTGATAAGGATTGTCCCATCAAAGAGACTTTTCCTGATGAACAACTCATGTCCATATCATAGTTACCTTGGTTTGCTGATATTGTAAATTATCTTGTTACTAATCATATGCCAAGCCATTAGAGTAACCAAGATAAAACAAAATTTTTAGTTGAGGTAAAGAAATTTTTTTGGGATGATCCATACTTATTTAAATATTGTCCTGATCAAGTGATTAGGAGATGTGTGCCTGAAAGTGAACAAAAAAATATTATCTCCTTTTGTCATGACCTTGCTTGTGGAGGCCACTTTAGTGTAAAGAAAACTACTGCAAAATTTTTGCATTATGGATTTTATTGGCCTACATTGTTTAGAGACACTCATGTGTAATATAAATCTTGTCATCGATGCTAAAAATTAGGAAGTATTTCCCATAGAAATATGATACCTTTAAATCCAATTCTTGTGGTTGAATTATTTAATGTTTGGGGTATTGATTTTATAGGACCTTTTCCTAATTCCTTTGGTAATTTGTACATCCTTGTTGATGTTGATTATGTATCCAAATGGGTAGAGACAAGTGCATGTAGAATAAATGATCATAGGGTTGTGGTGAAATTTTTGAAAGAACACATTTTTTCTAGATTTAGTACACCACGAGCAATCATTAGTGATAGAGGAAAGCACTTTTATAATAGGCATTTTGAGCATTTGATGAAGAAATATGGCATTACTCATAAAGTAACTACTGCTTATCACCCACAAACAAGTGGTCAAGTTGAAATTTCAAATAGGGAAATCAAGCGCATTCTTGAGAAAATAGTTAACCCCACTAAAAAAGATTGGTCTTTGAAATTACATGATGCATTGTGGGCTTATCGTACAGCATTTAAAACCCCTATTGGAATGTCCCCTTTTAGACTTTTTTATAGAAAACCATGTCACTTACTAGTAGAATTAGAAAATAAAGCATATTGGGCAATCAAACAATTAAATTTCTCTTTAGATAAAGCTGGTGCTCAACGAATGCTTCAATTGAATGAGTTAGAGGAAATTAAAATTGATGCTTATGATTGTGCAAAATGGTATAAGGACAAAATGAAAATTCCCATGATAAAAATATTTTGAGAAAATCTTTTACTCCTGGTCAAAAAGTCCTTTTATACAATTCTTGTTTGCATCTATTTCCTGGAAAGTTGCGTTCTCAATGGTCAGGCCCATTTTTTGTTCGCACTACATTTCCATATGGAGTAGTTGAAATTGGAAATCCAAAAAATGGTGATGTATTTAAAGTCAATGGACAAAGATTGAAACCATTTTTGGAGCTGGAACCAACAACAGTGGAAGAAGCACTTTTGAGTAAACCTATTTATTAGGATCAATTTAATTCATTTATGTTATTTCTTTTCTCTTTGCGTAATTAATTTATGTTTATATTTAACATTTATTATTTGTTTTGTAAGTATAGAATAAAAACTTTTCAGCTAGATATGGAAGCATCTCTTACTATACTCAGAAACAGGTTTCCAACTCTTCCCTAAGATATACTTAGAAAAATTGACGAATGTAGATTGGAAAGAATGAAGGTATTTAGACGTCTGAATCTTCCTGAAGATATTTGCTGGATCATAGAAGCCAAAATATGATTGGCAGGTGAATTAAATGAATCATTTATTAAATATTTGCCAGGTACAGAGAGAAGTTCTTACTCAAAAAAGAGAAGAGCAAGGAGAATGGGAGTCTGCTATAAGTGTGTAAGATGGAATTGCAACACACGTTGTAGAAATATTGGATATGCATCCATAAATCGAGAAGATAAAATTCAATTCATAAAGGATGGACTGAGTAAGGAGTCTTTAGATAATATCCTGCAGACTTTTGAGACGCATCTATGTGGACAAGTTCAACGTACTCATTTAGATTTATAGAGCTTATTCAAATAAGAGAAACAGCGTTACAGTCTAGGGAATCTGACATTAAAAGACCCTATTTGCCAGTTAATAAGAAAATTGGATAGGAAGCGTATCCTCGACTCATAAAAGGCATTTAAGTCGTTACTGGATGTAAAACCAAAGGAAGATGTGAGCCACAGTCACAACCACTGTTCATGATCTGGTGTATCACTAACTTTTTGACTTTTGTGCATTTTTCAATACTCTGTAATTACTTTTTGAATTTTCAGTACCTAAATTTTCATTTTCTGCAGATTTTTCTATTTTAGTTAAGTTTTTAGTCTTTCAATGTCTGCTTTTGGCTTTTCAATGTTTTCTTTTTGATATTTATACACACAGCATTGATTATTTTTATTTTTTATTATTATTTTTATCTTTATTTTTTTTGTCAACAATTATTTTACCCCATTGAATTGTTCTTTTACTATGCTATTTTCTTTATATGCACATTCATTATTTTCAATGTGCACACAACCTCTTGAAGAAATTTGTGAACCAAAAAAAGAAAAAAATGGCAAAACCCTCAACACGTAAATTCAAAACTATTTGTGTCTTTTGTAGTCCAAACTCTGGCAAGAAAGAGAATATTTGATAGCAGCTAATGAACTTGGTAGGATTTTAGCTAAATGAAAAATTGATTTGGTATTTCAGGGAGATAGTTTAGGGTTAAGGGGTTGTGTCGCAATTTCTGCATATATTGGAGGTAGCAAAGTCCTAAGAGTAGTTCTAAAAGTTTTGGCTCAAAATAAACACATCAATGATGGAACTATAGGTAATGAGTTAGAAGTCATGAGCATGTACGAACAAATGGCATAGATGAATCTCAATGCTGATGCTTTTATCACATTACCTGGTGGTTTAGAAACATTTGAAGATATCTTCACCATTGCATCTTGGACATAATTAACAATTCTTTAAAAGCCATTGGGATTAGTTAATGTTGATGGTTTTTATAATGGTTTGTTATCTTTTCTCAATCATGTTGTGGAACAGGGTTTTATGACACCGGCGAGTCGATGGATCCTAGTCTCTGCTTCAACTATTGATTAATTGATATGACCAACTACAAAAATTTATGTCCGAACCTGATCCATTAATGGCACAAGTAGTTTGGCACCCTAGGGCCAGTAGCAGCAAGAAGCATGGACCAGACTTGAATCTTCGGTTGTAACTTCCCTAGCTCTTATAGTTTTTCCTATTGTATTTTTTTTTATTACACCTGATCAAGCGAAGTCCTCTACTCCTTATTTATTTATAGTAGACATTGGGGACAATGTCTCAGCTAAGTTTAGGGGCGAGAAACTATTATTTAAAAAAAATTGTGCCTTCTCAATTATTTCTAAGGTCTGATTCACTAAAATTTCAAATGGTAGAGTAAAGAGTTACTTTATTACTCTTGATATGCATCTGTATTTTTTGTGATTTTCTTTTCTTATTTTCAAAAAAAAAAAAAACTTCTAATTACTGTGATGAGAATTAAGCTTTAATATCATGGCTTTGCCTGGTAATGGGTATTCATTTGAATTTTGATGACATTCTTTAGTTAATTTATTTTCACAATGATTATACTCAACTCTTGTCTCACAACAGCCATGATTGTTTTGTAGAAAAGATAAGTATGCTAGAATAGGTGTGTTCTTATATCTTTACCTTGATGATCATTTTAATTTTGATTTGAAAGAATTATATATTAGAACTTTCCCTTGAGGTCTTTCAAAGCGAACGACTGATCAAGCATCACTTGTGAAATGATTAAGGCATTAGGACTTTCACCACAAAGCCAAATAAACCAGTTCCCCAATTGATGTTCCAAGAGAATATCCCTTTACTAAGCCAATTTGAGCCTACATTGATTAACTGTTTTCTTTGGTAAGCACATTTCTCACCTAGCCTAAACATGATTATATCTTTACCCTTATTCTAAAGATGAAATAAAGATAAAAAGACAAATATCATGATCAAGAGACATTTCTTAAAAGTTTGGGATAAAATTAAAAAAAAAAATCTTGATTCTAAAAAAAAAGTATAAAAAAAAGAGTAAAAAAAAAATCTTGAGTTTGAAGATCAAAGCTTTGATATTATAAGTAGAGGTTAGAATAAAGTAAAAGTCAACATAATAATAGTTGGCTACATTTTATATGCTTCTATAGGTTTTGAGAAGTGTCTCTTACAAATACTATGATATCTTTAACTCTATAAAGTCTTTAGAACTTGTATAATCTCTTATCCCTTTCATTCTTTAGCCGCATTATACCCTATGGCCCTATTGCAACCAATATTAAAGACCTTTTGATCTCATGTAATGCCTTCAAAGTAGTGGAGATTTGTACAAAAGGGGAAGCTTATGATACTTAATTCTTTATTAGAAATTGAATGATTGTTATTGTAAGATTATGAGAATTTTACTTATTTGAAGCATGCAAATCACATTTATTATTAATATTGGCTATTTCACACACTCACTTGAGTATGATTGTTGCAAGATGAATTAGCTTTTGAATGGATATGTATTCAATTTAATACTTATTTGATTTTAAAACTATGATATCTTATTATTCTCTGAGATAAATAGTTGGAAGTTTAGATTTTTACAAGTGTTTGTGTGCTGGAAGCCCTCACGAGACTACAACTCGTCCTCTATGGGCCACCTTGAGGTTTAAAGGCTTGTTGCATATGCTAAATGCAATCGTAATTTCTTACAAAAGTAGACTAGTTTAGATTTTGTTTTTGCTCAAGGACTAGCAAAATCTAGGTATGGGCGTATTTGATGAGCATAATTTAATACATATTAATAGCTCTTAAATTTATTTTTTGTTGTTCATTTATTAAATAAATATTTTTATTTAATGATATTTTTATGAAACATGAAATAAAATGGTGAAAGCTTGAAAATTGAGTAAAATTATAGTCTTTTACTTGCATGAATAATAATAATAATAATAATAATAATAATAATAATAATAATAATAATAAATTTTGTGAAAGAAATAATTTTTCAATAAAATCAACTAAGCCATTTTCTTTTCTTTTGAAAAATGACACCATCTTCAAGTGTGCAATGGAGACTAAAGAGCTTACCAACCATCCTTATACAAGCCAACTAAGGAAAACAAAGGATTCAAAGATCAAAGTCATACATTTGATGCTAAAGAAGAAAATTTGCAAAAATTCAAGTCATCACCAACCATCTTTATGCAATCCAACTAAGGAAAACTAATTATTCAAAGATCAAAGTCATATATTTGATGCTAAAGAAGAAAAATCATTTGAAAATTGGTTTCTTCATTAACTTGCCATCTAGCCATTCATGCTTATAAATAGAAGGGAAATGGCTTAGCAAAAGAAGAGCTTGTGAGGGAAAGAATTGAGAAAATAAGGAAGAAGTTGAGATTTCAAGATTAAGGATCCAAATTGCTAAAATGGGTTCTTTTATTTATTTTGTTGTTTTAATTATGTCTTTCTAAGTTTTTATTTTACTAAGGTGGATGATGAAACCATATTAGATTATTAATTTCTATTATGTATTGATTCTAAATATTTTGCAATTTAATGTTTACGATTTTGGTTTCAATTGTTGATAATATCCTTTCATCAATTCTATCATTTATTTTTTATTGTTAAGAAAATTATTTATACTTGGTTTTTATTGAAAGAAAAGTAATTTTCTTTGATTATGTGTTTTCCATTAAATTGTATACATATAATGCTTAGAAATTACACTTTTGAAATAAAGCAAAATCTATTTGAGAATTTAATAAAATTGAGCTTAGTGATAAAATCAATAAAAGATAAAAAGATTGATTTCTAAACTATCTTTTGAAAAGTAGAGTCAATACATTATAAAAATTATTAATTAAACATTGGTGAATTCTAAAACCTTGGTAATATTTTATCTAAATTTTATTTCACAAGTTCAATTACATTTAATTGTATTATTTTGACGTTTCTACTTTACACCTCTTTATCATCATCTAAAAAAAATTATTTGGAACTAGGTTAGAATTAAATTAATGTGATTTAATTAAGTTTTTCTATAATTATTTTCATAGCTCTCTCTGTGGAAACGATCTCGTTACCATTTATCTACTAAATCAGTGATTCGTGCACTTGCGAGTATAAATAAAATTTCACAACACGATCCTAGGCATGAATTGTGTATGTGTAGATGGATTATACAAGTGTAGGTGACCTTATGTCTCCCCATGTTTTAGGAATGTCATATCTCTAGAGTTGGGATATGACACATCCTAAATCGTGTATTAAGCTGCCTTTCTTGTTATCTTTCTAGTTTCTTTTTGCTTACCATGTAACACATCATCTTTCAAATATTGATAGATACATGTCATCCAAGAGCTTTCTTGTTGTATCATTCCCATTTTCTGAGTTGCAAAGCTTGATTGAAAATGGTTCTCTAGTAATACTTCACCTATAGTCTCAAAGTAATTGACCTGAGTGTGCTAATTGAAAAAAAAATAAATACCAATGCATACCAATTTTAAAAAAAGAAATTTACCAAAAGATGCCATTTTTATGGTCAAAAAGTAAGTTGACCAAGTGTTCGGCATTTAAAATGCTAAATTACTTTATTGGCAATGGGTTGGCAGCCACAATTCTGTTGGAAAGTAAAGAATCAAAATAAAAAAAATCATTAAAAAGTCTCAAACTCTCAAGAACACTTAAGAATAAATTTGCTGCAAACTCACTCAAACATACAACTCTTCATTTCTGATTTTCTTTACTTACTTATTTCCTTATACATTGCAAGGAGGGATGGGGTATTTATACTAACATTAAAACAATACAAACCACATAAACATATCTAACTTTCACCTAACTTATACCAAATTTATACCTAACAAACATAATAACCATACACATACAAACACAACTTTCAACAATCCAACTACCCAAGACTTGTAAATTCATCATGTGACAATAAAAGCTTCATTAGGTTGGGCTTTAATCTTAGGTTTGGATTTTCTCTAACTTTTGGATTAAAACAAGTTTATATATTTCAACATTCCCCCTTAAACTTGTTTTATAAGACCAAGTAAACTTCTTATCCTAGCAAACTCTCCAAACTTCAATGGCTTAGTGAAAATTTCAACAACTAGATCATGTGACTTGACATACTTGACTTGTACATCTTTTCTTACAATGCATTCTCTGATATAATGAAATCAAGTATCTATGTGCTTTGATGGATCATGAAAATACTGGATTCTTTGCTAGGGCTATTGCTGACTTGTTATCAACGTAGATCTCTGTCGACTCTTCTTGCTTCAAGCCTAGCTCTTTTAATAAATTTCTAAGCCAAATTGCATGACAAACATATGAAGTAGCAGCTACATATTTGGCTTCACATGTAGACTAAGTGACAATTGGTTGCTTTTTTTACATCCATGTGAATGCTATATTTCCTATGAAAAATAAAAATCCAGTTGTGCTTTTTCTATCATCTGAATCTCCACTTCAATCACTATCACTATATTCAACAAGCTTGGAGTTGTTAGAAATTGAATAAAACAGTCCAAAGTTGATTGTACCATTGAGGTAGCAAAGAATTCTCTTTGCAACTTTGAGATGAGAAGTTGTTGGAGATTCCATGTAGCGGCTACCCAATCCAACTACATAAAAAATATCAAGTCTTATGCAAGTCAAATAGCATAAACTTCCAATTAAACTTTTGAAGAATGTTGGATCCACTCTTTCTTCTTCTTCATGCTTGGATAATTTAACTCCACATTCCACTGGCGTGCTTATTGGTTTGCAATCTTTCATTTTGAGCTTCTTGAGAATCTCCTTTTTATAGCCTTCTTATGAGATGAAAATTCCATCTTCATGTTGTTTAACTTCAATACCAAGATAATATGCCATAAGCTCAATGTCTATAATCTCGAACTCCTTTGCCATTTCTTTCCTGAAATCTTTGAACATGTTGGGGTTGCTTCCTGTGAAAATCAAATGATCTACATACAAACACATGATCAAAACATCTCCATCTTTGATTTTGAAATAAATAGCATGTTCATATAGACATTTGATGAAGCCACTTTGTTGGAAAGACTTATCGATCCTGCTGTTCCATGCTTGAGGTGCTTGTTTCAATCCATAAAGAACCTTCTTCAATTTAGGACTTTATTTTCATGTCTTTTCATAACATAAGCCATTGGCTATTCAATGTAGACTTCTTCTTCAAGGACTCTATTCAAGAAAGCATACTTCACATTCATCTGGTGAATCTTCCACTTATTTTGAGCTGCTAGAGAAATAATTAGTCTAATAGTCTCTACCTCCCCATATGTATTCTTCTTGATTTTGTAGACCCATTTGACACCAATTGGCTTGTGTCCTTTTGGAAGTGAAGTGAGTTCCCAAGTATCATTCTTTTAAATGGATTTTATTTCTTCATCCATTGCATTTCTCCATCTTTCACTTTGCGTAGCTTCTTGGAAGTTAACTGGTTCATAATCAGCAAAGAGACAAAAAAGAGTTAGTTCTTCAAGTCTTCCATTCTCCTCATAAATATCTTTAAGAATTTTTGTATGTTCTTCATCTCTTTCTCTCAAGAAAGATGGTTGTGAATCAGTGCTTGAAGCTGGGGAAGCAGGTGGTGAAGCAGTCTCTTGCTAAACTTATTCTGGTTGCTCAACTGATGCTTGCTCATTTTCATCAAATGGAAAAAAAATTGAAGTCGTCTATAAGTGATCTAAAATCCCATTCTCCTTCTTCATCAAATATCACATCTCGCTAATCATGAATTTTTTATTTTTCGGATTGTATAGCTTATATTCTTTTGATTAAGCAAAATAGCTGGTGAAGTTGTAACTCTCGCTTTTATCATCAAGCTCAGATCTTCTCTCATCTGGTACATGAACATGGGCTATGCTTCCAAAGAATCTTAGGTTTTCTTCCACTCCATGCTTCTTGCAGTGTTTTTCCCTACACACTTCTTATTGGAGAACAATTTGACAAGTAGACAGCAATTGCCACAGCTTCAACCCAAAACTCTTTTGGCAGTCTCTTGCTTTTGAGCATGCTTCTTGCCATATTGAGGATGGTTCTATTTATCCTTTATACAACTCTATTTTATTGGGGGGATCTCGGAACAGTGAGATAACATTGAATTCCATTTGCTTCACAAAACTCTTGGAATTCTTTTAAAATGAATTCTCCTCCCTGATCTAATCTCATCGCCTTAATCTTCCTACCACTCTCATTCTCTACAGTGGCTTTGAATGTCTTAAATACTTCAAAAACCTTTGATTTCTATTTCAAGAAATATACCCAAGTTTTTCTTAAAAAATCAACAATAAAAAGAAGGAAATAGTTATTTTTACCGAGAGAGATTGGATTAATTAGTCCACTGTGAACCCTTAATTTTGTACCTTCTAGCATATGTTCGAACTTTAGAAGCACTTAGACCTAGTGAACACACCTCTAGAAGCCCAAAGCTCTCAAATGGGAAATTTGGAAAAAATCAAAATATTTCTTTTTGACATTTGAACCCTTTCAAGTCATCCAAGACTAAGTAATAAATACAATGCAATTGAAATTGTGTAAAACGGACAAGAAACGAGCGAGAACAGGTGAAAATGGGAAAAGCGGGTGAATCTATATGGTTACCACAGAGGCTTGTGCAGTACTCCATGCATATTTCTATTCCCACATTGGAAATTTGTGCCTTTATGCTTCAATCCTTCTCCTATATACAGAGGGCCTCTCCACACTTGAAAAAACCAAGTTCTAGAGCTTGAAAAACAAAAACTTCAACTAAACTACTTTGCATTTGCTCCTTGCTTCACAAAGCAAGTTAGGGGGTTCCTCTTTGATTCCTACCTAACCAGTTTAAGGTTTTCTACCCGATTGTTCGAGGCAAGTCTCTTGCCCAAGGCTTGTGTCTGTCGCCTAAGGCTAGCCGCTGCTTACCGTCTGAAGCCAGCTGCCACCTACCATCCTAAGCCAACCGTTGCCTGCCATCTGAGGCCAGTCTTCACCCGCTGTCTAAAGTAAGCTTCTTTTCCTTTAATTTTCTATTGTCTAGATTTGTTGCCTATTTTAGTTAGTTAATTAAATTGATTCATCTAGGTTGCTAGCTAATTAACTCAGTAGTCAATTAAATTAATTAATTAATTAACTCAATCCTCTTTTAATCAATCAATCAAAACATGATAAAGTGGCTAGGCTAAACTAACCCCTTCATAAGAAGGGAGAACTGCATGTTCTAATTCCCATTCAAAGGGATAAATAGGCATGTTTGGTTCAGGCATTGAATCCAACTAAAATTAACCAACTCTCCCTCCTATCACCTTCTTCACTTACTTTTATTTTGCTTTCCTTTACTTAGTTATTAGGTTTAGTTTAGGGAATGTGTGACTTGCCTAGAACCTATAAAGGATAGAGGAGGTATCCCCTAAGTTTAGATTTCATTATAATATTGACTCTCTTTTATCTTGAATTCTAATTGTGTATAAATTTTATGGATTGAATGATGTTGCATATTGTAAATTGTTCATGCATTTTAATTGTTCATGAAATATATTTTAAGTTACTTTTATATTACTTAGCCAAACTTATTTTGTTAAATTAAATCAAAAACCTAGTTCCTGAATCCTCTTTAGTTTCGAGGCTAGTGATCTTTTTTCTTTTAGGTAATAATTGGAGTCAAATGAGTTTTTTCCTTATATTTTCCCAAATAAAAATAAATTAAGGTGGAGACTCCAAGAAATAATTTTTAAACCTATCAAAGATAAGCTTTATGGCTTCCTCATGAGTTCTTTCCCAAATGAGCATTTCAATTCCCTTAGCAGATCAGACTAGTGCTTGGGCGAGGCCTCACAGTTGGCGACTCCACTGGGAAGTAACTTCTTTTAATAAAAGAAAAAATAAGTAGACTACTAATTGGTTTAAAAAGAGTTTGGCCTTTTAATATGACTGTGACTTTGCATGCATCACTTGCATAGGCTCTTTACCATTCAACCTAGTTTTAGGAAAACAATAGATAGTGAGTAGCATCAAGTGGATAACCCTCATTGGGTCTATTCGCCGATAGTGAAATCATCCACCCTGCGATGAATCCTTTGATTCTTTCAAAGGTGTAACAAGTATACATGTACTATTGGACCCACGCGAGGCTCCTTGACCCACCTGTGGTTAGGTATATTGTTGCTCTAGTGTGACAAGTACCCAAATCGAGCCACCCTTACCCTTTCTTGTAATGAACTTAGATCCTAGCCTTAGTTTGTATGTACCATAATTAAAACCTTGTATCTTTGCATTCTCATGAAATGTTTTCCTCAGGCATATCATGCATCCATATTGTATAACAAAACATGCATTCATCTTAAGTTTAGGTCAAACCTTAAATGAAAGAAGGGTCAAACATTCTTATCTCCATTCAAACATCTCCCCCATAAACACTCTCACCTATATCCCATCACCCTATCCAATAACCCTTAGACCATCACCCTAAACCTTTAACCTTAAACACCTCACTCTAACCTCCATCTAGACACCTTCAACCCTATAAATCTAAAACCATTACCCTGACCTTTAACCTTAAACACCTCACCCTAACCTCCATCCAAACACTTTTGCCTTCACACTTTCGCCTTCACAAACCTAAAACCATCAACCTGACCTTTAACCTTAAACACCTCGCCCTAACCTCCATCCAAACACCTTTGCCCTCATAAACCTAAAACCATCACCCTAACATTTAAATTAAACACCTCACCTTAGCCTTAACCTAAACACCTTGCCCTAGCCTTACCCTAAACACCAAACACCCGAACCTTACACCTTAAATGTAAACCTAAACCACCTTTAACCTTTGGACCTTAAGCCATAAACCCGTAATCCTAAAACCCATATCCAACCCTAAAAGCCCTACTAACTAACCATAAGCCTAACCCCTTATTCAAAACCAAACCTCCTATCCTTAAACCCAACACCCGTGACCCATCACCTTTCAAAACTAGTCTGTTACCCTCAAGCCCAACAACTTTGGCCCAACACACTACCTTAAACCCAATACCCTTGGTTCAGTCTACCACCCGAAGCCTAAAACATTTGCCCCATCAGACCTTAAGCCCAAAAAAAAAAAAATGGTTGGCCTATTACACAATAGGAAGCCTTTTCTCTTAGAATCTACATGCCTATACCTTTATCACCTCTTCTGTTCCATACCCATCATTTACCTTATTGCTTTGGTTTGAAAGTACTAATGGTCTACCCACTTGATATGACTTCTTTGACCACACTTGTGACCAGAATCCCTAAGAAGCAAGAAGAGCATTTTCAGGCTATCCTAGCTGCTCAACAAGCCTAATTCAAGGAACAAAGGCAATTCATCATTGAGGAAGTTCGAGCTATTATTAACCATGCCAGCCTTAACCATCCTAACCCAAACCTTATCTTAAACCAGACCAATCCTAACCCAAATTCAAGCCAAACCAACCCATATCTAAACCAAAGTGGGGAAGTTGTCTCTTATCTAGACATTAGATTGCTCATGGAGAAACTTGAAGCCATCGAAAGAACCATCAAATCCCTAAAACACCTTGATGATCTAATTGATGTGGACAGTTTAACCTTATTCCCTAATGCCAAGCTTCCTCCTAAATTCAAAATGCCTGAATTGGAAATATTTGATGGAACCACTTGCCCTAAGACTCATCTGGAGATATATGTGGGGGCAATGAAACCTTCACAAGTTAGCAATGAGCTCCTTGCTCAATTATTCTAATAACCACTGACTGGTGTTATCAGGAAATAATTTCTTTCAGTAGACAAGAGCAAGAAAAGGACATGGGATGATATCTGTTGTGCCTTTGTCGAACAATATCATTATAACGGTGAGGTGGATGTCACTAGTCATGACTTAGAAACCACCAAGCAGCTTCTAGAGGAGTCTTACTCCATGTTCCTTACAAGGTGGAGAGATAAAGCTGCCCAAATGGTAAATAGACCAACCGAGCAAGAACAAGTCGACATCCTTGTCAAGAATCTACTTCCAATCTACTAAGCCCACTTGTTAACCCGATACCTACCCATTTTTAAGGCTTTGATTGCAACTGCATCAAAGGTTGAAGATTGCATCCAAAGTGCATCATTTCAAGCTGAATTCCTCACCACCAACCCGAACAGTGATGAAGAACCCGAACTCAATTTAACCCCACCTTATCTTCAACCCCAAATGGCATGATACGGAAGAGTTCAAGTACAACTAATCTAACTTGTCTAAAATTGAATTCTAAGTCTGAGTCTAAAACTCCAAGTCTAAGTTTGAGTCTGAGTCTAAATCCCAAAGTCTGAGTCTAAATTTGAGTATGGGTCTGTCACCTTATTTTCTTTTTATATTTTTCGTCGATCATGTCAATCTGTTTTTGTTATCTTGTAATAAAATTTTCCATTGCAATAAAACATCCACATCTCTTTTAAATATTTATGCATTTGTTTTTCTTATTTTAAACATGGATGAGCTTTAAAAAAAAAAAAAGAGAGAGAGAGAGAAGAAAAAGAAAGAATAAAAAAAAGAGGAAAAGAGAAATGAACAGTCAATTAAATCCACCATAGCTAGCACATATTGGGAATTGAGGTGCCATCAACAATTGCTTTGCTAGCTCCTAACCAAAGTAGTTCAAGAAATAGACCTCTCATCAAATATTTAAAGCACAAAATCAAACGATACACCTCAACAGGGGGGTAACAAGATTCGTCAAATCCAAAATTCAAAGGTTAAAACCCCTCAAAGTGAAGGAAAGCAGCAAATCATGGTGGAATATTTTCTCCCAAGCTTCATTAATCCAATCTTGCTAAGTTGAAAACCTGAAAGGGCAACTTAGGCAAAAGTTAGATCTAAAAAAATAAATAAATAAAAAAAGAGAAAGCTCATCCTAGTTATCTTCCTTCATATCATTAAAAGTTTGTCGAATCATCTTTACTCAATCTGTCTCTTCTCATGTCTTCAAAGTCATCCTTTCTCAAAGTGATATTGTCTTCTACGCCCTTATCTCATAGTGGGGGCATGCCTTTCTAGGTCATCATCATCTTTTGTTAATCTGTCTCATCACTTAGCACAAAAAGCTTAGACACAATCTCTCACATTGTTAGTCTATCATATTCCTATCTCTCATTGGGAGCATGATCCCCAAGTTGTCTATTTTCATCAGTCCTTCAGCCACTCTTTTAGGCACTTCCTTTCATCCAGTTTGCCATCTACATTCAAGCCAATAGAGTGTCACCCTAAATGTCTACTCAATCTCAAAACAACAAGGTTAGCTTGGCTTGTTCTTTTCCGTGAATCATGCTATAAATAGCAAAATCATACAACCTCCCTAACCCTTTTCAGAATTTCTATCCCACCTTTGAACCATTCCCTAACTTCAAAATGTATCATTCCATCTTTTTAAGTTCCAGCCTCATACCATCCTTCCCTGGGTAAAGTCTTATCATCTTCTAAGGGCCAAGCCTATATGCAGAACCAAAGACCCTAAGTCTTTCAAGACTCATCATCCTTAAAGCAAGCTTTCTCTAGCACAACCAAGATTAACTCATGTCTTGCAAAGCTTAAGAAGGGCTTGAACCACTCAAGTCATTTCATGTCTCATTGGCAAAATATCATCATCCTTTAAAAGACCAAGCCTCTTTGGCAAATTACATCACCCATAAAGTCCAATTGAGTTAAGGCTTGCCAACCGTATAATGGGCAAGAAAATCTTATACAACCATGATAAAAGGCAAGCCTTTATCCATGAGCCTGTGGTATCAGTATGACCAAAACCTATAGCACCATATCTAAGATAAAGCCAACCATCCTCTAAAAAGGTCCAAAGTACCCTTGTAGAAAAGCCTAAGTTAATAAAGCCTTTTTACCAAAAGCTTTCACCCTAAAGCCAAAAAAAAAAAAAAAGTCTTCACCCTAAAACTCACACCTAAAAACCTTCACAATGAAACCCAAAAGCCTTTATCATGAAGCCCAAACCAAGAAGCCTTCACCATAAAGCCCAAGCCGAAAAGCCTTTACCATAAAGCCCAAACTAAAAAGCCTTCACCCTAAAGCCAAAACCAAGAAGCCTTCACTATGAAGCCAAAAATAAAAATAAAAAATAAACCTTCACCTTGAAGCCCTAGCCTAAAAGCTTTTGCCATAAAGCCTTCATTTATGAAGACCATAATCTCCTCCAAGGCCAAAACTAACCAAGTCTTCCCCAATTAATTTCTTAGCCTGACTTTTCCTCTAAGCCAGACCTAACCGAGCCTAAGGTAGAACTTGATAGAGCCTTCCAAATGAACTTCCCAAAGGTCGTGACCTGACTAAGCCGAAGTGCCAGACCTAACTAAGCCTTCCATATGAATTTCTCTGAGGACAAGCCCCACAAGCTGACCTTCCCCAAACCTTCCAATCTAATCATCTATAAAGACCTTACCCTCTTGATCAAGTACTCCAATCTAGCCTCAAACCAAATCTTCTCCAAAGTCAAATCAAATTTTTTTTCAATCCAACCTCATACCTGACATGCCCACTTCACCTCTAAGCTAGCAATTAACCAAAAACCAAATGACCAAACCATTTTCCTTGATCATTCTAAAGTAGGGGCACCTCCTTCTAAATGTTCACCTTTCTAAAATAGGGGCATCTTTCTTCCAAAGATCAACACTTTTATATCAAGACTGACCCTTCGCATGTTCAAGGTATCGGATCATTACATAATTATCTAGCATTTTTGCATTGAACAAGATCATGAATCAAGATAAATTGTCAAAACTCTAGAAGAAAGATAGGATCATCATCATCATTCGTATCAGATAGGATCACCACTTCGTCGATTCCTACCAGATAGGGTCGCCTTCTTTCCTACTAGACAGGAACATCGCCTTTAAGCCTACCAGATAAGATCATCACTTTGTCGATTCCTACTAGACAGGGTCATCTTCTTTCCTACTATATAGGATTATCATCTTCATTCCTACTAGATAGGATCACCACTTCATCGATTCCTATCAGACAGGATCATCATCATCATTCCTACCAGACGAGATCACCACTTCGTCGATTCCTACTAGACAGGGGCGTCTTCTTTCTTACTAGATAGGATCATCATTATCATTCCTACCAGACAAGGTTATATTTCATCGATTCCTACCAAACAGGGTCGTCTTCAAGCCTACTAGATAGGATTATCATCATTCCTACTAGACAGGATCACCACTTCGTCGATTCCTACCAAATAGGGTTGCCTTCATTCCTATCAGACAGGATCACTACTTCATCGATTCCTACCAGACAGGGTCACCTTCTTTCCTACCAGATAAGAACATTGCCTTTAGCTCCTACCATATAGTAGAAGTACCAAACCAGATCTCCCAAATATACCAAGGGCATCTTCCTTAAAATTCAATAACACCTCTCACCCAAATGTTTGAACTCTATTTTAGACATTAATTTGGTTCCTTTCACCATCTCCCATCCTCAAGTTCACTGTCATCATAATCACCTTTCAGACAAAGACAATTTTGATAAGAGGGCAGCTATAAACCTTTAATTTTACACCTTTCAACATGCATTCAAACTTTAAAAGCACTTAGACTTAGTGAACAAACTTCCATAAGCAGAAAGCTCTCAAATGGGAAAATTGGAAAAAATCAAAATGTTTCTTTTTGACATTTGAACCCTTTCAAGTTATTCAGGACTGAGTAACAAATACAACACAACTAGAATCATGTAAAACGGATGAGAAACAAGTAAGAACAAGCGAAAATGGGAAAAGCAGGTGAATCTGTATAGTTGCTGCCATAGAGGCTTGTGTGGCACTCTGTACGTGTTGCTGTTCCCATATTGGAAATTTATGCCTTTATGCTTCAATCCTTCTCCTAAATATAGAGGGCCTCTCCACACTTCAAAAGACCAATTTCTAAGCAATAACTTCAAGCAAACTGCTTTGCATTTGCTCCTTGCTTCGCAAAGCTAGTTAGGGGGTTTCTCCTTAATTCTTACCCGATTAGTTTAAGGCTTTCCGCCAGCCTATTTGAGGCAAGTCTCTTACCCAAGGCTTGTGTCTTCCACCCAAAAATAGCTACCATCTACCATCCAAGGCTAGCCACCACTCACTGTCTGAGGCCATTCGCCACCCGCCAAGGCCAGCGGCCGTCTAGCATTCTAAGCTAGCTGTCGCCTACCATCCTAAGCCAGCCACTGCCTGCCATTCGAGGCCAGGTGCTGCCTACCATCCTAAGCCAGCCGCCACCTACTATCTAAGGCCAGTCTTCACCCATCATCTAAGGTAAGCTTCTTTTCCTTTAATTTTCTATCATATAGATTTCCTTGCCTCTTTTAGTTAGTTAATTAAATTGATTCATCTAGGTTGCTAGCTAATCAACTTGGTAATCAATTAAACTAATTAATTAACTCAACCCTCTTTTAATCAATTGATCAAAACATGATAAAATGGCTAGGCTGAACTAACCCCTTCGCAAGAAGGGAGAACTGCATGGATTCTGATTCCCATTCAAAGGGATATGTAGGCATACTTGGTTTAGGCATCGAATCCAACTAAAATTAACTAACTCGCCCCCTATCACCTTCTTCACTTACTTTTATTTTTGTTTCCTTTACTTAGTTATTTGGTTTAGTTTGGAGAATGTGTGATGTCCCTAGAACCCATAAAGGCTAGATAAGGTATCTCCTAAGTTTGGATTTCATTATAATATTGACTCTCTTTTATCTTGAATTCTAATTCTGTATAGACTTTATGGATTGAATTATCATGCATATTATAAATTGTTGATGCATTTTAATTATTCATGAAATATATTTTAAGTTACTTTTATATTAGTTGGCCAAACTTATTTTATTAAATTAAACCGAAAACTATTAGATCTACTATGGGTGACCCAAATCCAAAGGGATTAGTATAGGATGAGTAGGGTGTCAAACTCTGGGGGACTTGGGAATTTTGTATTAATTGGATAGTTACTAGGATGGATAGGCAAGGATATTAAACAAGAGGTTTAAAACTTACTATATGCTACTATACTAATATTATGCTTAAGGATGTTAATTAGGTTGAATTACAAATCAGAATTGATTTTAATAAGATGTTTATATACATGCAATGATTGAGAGTATGGTCTATAATTCCTAAAAGCAACTCTCGTTGTCAATTAGAAGTGTTTGATTTAGAGTCTATGAGCATTCTCATGTCATCATAGAGATAGAACAGAACCATAAACATTCATGCCAATACTATAATTCCCCTTAGAGTGGATTTGCTTGTCTCTAAGTGCTTATCCTATTCTCTAAGTAATTCTAATTGTTTCTCCATCAATTTATCCCAACTCTCGTTATGAATAATTTGACTATCATGTTATACATGGTGATCAAGCACATACAACATTAATTAAGCACACAATTAAAACTAAGTCATGCAAAGCATATAAGAAATAGACTGATTAAAACCAATACTTTATTACAATTCAAAGAAACCAAACTAGTGTATATTCATAGTGTAAATGACAAAGTTTAGATAAGAAGACAAGATGAAATCAAGGAACAAAGATAAAAAAGACAAGGGAAAGGAAACTTTGATGATATTTTCTTCAATCCTTGCTCCATAAATTTACTTTGAAGAAGTGTCCTTGAATGCTTGCTTGAATGCCTTGGTGACTCTTTAATCTTGTTCTAACTTTTGGACACTTGAATTACATTTTTAATTACTAACTTAATATATGAATAATACTAATATCACATGTCTAAAGTTCTATAAAACATTCTTATTTATAGTATTCTAGGTGTCCCAAATCATGTCCTTTGCAAAAAGGAGCCTTTTGTGAAGTGTTTTGATGAAAAAGCACCATAACTACTCGAGACAGGCTGGGATGAGTCGGCACCATATGGCTTCTGGCATGACTCGACACCAAAGGGCATGAGTCAGCATCATGGTCCTCTGTCATGACTCGGCACCAATGGGCACAAGTCGGCACAAGCATGTCTTGGCTAGTCCTTGTAAAACTTCTTCCCTTTCATGCATAGAACCCTTGATCCTTTGAGAGTTACCTAGATTACTTAAAGAACACTTAAAAAACAAGATTAAAAGCACCACTTTAAAGATAAAATTCATGCACCAAAACACAAAATTAACTATTAATTGATTAGTTTAGGTATACATATTTGCATCATATCAAATTCCTCCATACTTAAACCTTGCTTGCCCTCAAGCAAGAATAAAAAGGGAAGAGACAAAGAAATTACTTAGTTTATCCAAGATAAGTATAAAACAATCTTAATTAAACAATCTTCAAAATTTATTTAAGGAGTATATGCTAATATTTTGATGATATAGTTCTTAGTGCCTAACAATGATAAAGGATGACAAGTCTTGTAACATAAATTTTGAGCTTTGTCTAATTATCTCATCCATATTGGTAATAAAGTTATTCAATTATTTAGTCAAGGACCTAATCATGCTTTCTTAGTCAAAGTATCCATGCATTAAGTCAAGAATTCAATAAATTCAAGTAGCCTTCTTTGGGACAAGAGAAAGCACATGCAAGAATGCAATAAGTCTCATGGCATTTTTAGATACATAGTTTGCTTATTCTTCTTCTTTTCTCTTCTTTTTTTTTTTTTTTTTTTGGTGATTAAATAAGGTACATCTTTTGAATCGAACGTGACTAAGGAGCAAACTCATTCGCGCACAACTTACTCAATGTACATATTTAATAGGCATGCCATATATATCTTTCAAATTGAATGCAACTAAGGAGCAAACTCATTTGCACACAACTTACTCAATATGCATTTTTGCAAACACATATAGTTCTTTTAGTATCCTCATCCATTATTGACTAATGCATAACTCGTATTATGGCTATAGTTTCCTTTAGGCAACTTAAATCATGCAAATTCAAAGACTTAACTTATATCAATTTTGACAATTAAGCAAAATTAGAAAATTGACTAGATAATTAGGAATCTTTAGAAGCAATAAGAGTGAGATAAAAAGACAAAATCTTAACAAATGCTAGAGAAAGACTTAAGAATTTTATCAATTGGGCATTTATCAAGAACGATCATCAAATTAGTTTGAAAACAGAATTAGAAAATTTAACCAAGATATAATAACATGGAGAAACTTAAGTAAAAGGAAAAAAAATTCTTGATGCAAATTGTAAAATACTAAACTAAATAAAACAACAATCATGCAAAATATATTAAAAATGCAGAAAATGAAAATCAAAACAAAAATAAAACATAAAAGTAAATAGAAAGCTTTAAACTTCATTATTCAATCCCTCCCCCATACTTAAAATTCACATTGTCCCCAATGTGAAGAAAAGTGAAGATGATGGAGAAGGGAAGAAAAACATACCTCATTGATCATCGGGTGGTGGTGGTGAAGGAATTTCATACCCAAAGTAGCTAAAGAACTTACGCAATTTATAGTCCATACTATATTGTGTGTGCTCCATCCTTTGGTTCCTAGCCTCCAAAGCGGTAAGTTGATGTTGCATGCTCCTTTGGTTTGCCAAAATCTCCTCCAAAAGTTGATGGTCACTAAGAGTGGAGCCACTTGCTTCTCCTTGCATAGAGGATGATGGTGGTAATGCAAGTTGACCCGTTGATTAGGCTCTTGGTGGTGGTGGGTCTCTAGGCGATGGAACATCATCATCGAAGTCTTCATTTGAATTGTAAATAGGGTGATGTAACCCCTTCCAACAAGATCGTGTGTAAGCTGCAACATGGTTAAAATCTCCATCCACAACCTCACCTCTTACAAAGGCTTGCTTTGTGAAATATGAGTATTTGACAACATAAGGAAAGTTTGAGCAATCAATATGAAATCCTTTAGCAATGCTTGTAACTATATGACCATGTGTCAATGGATGCTCCTTTCGTGTAACACACATGAGGAGTTGATTAAAAATCCAATATGTCCAACACACTTGCTTTGATTTACAAACACACCACATCAAAAACAGTTCTTGAACAGTTACTCTATTAGTTTCAGTTTTACCAAAAATAACACGCGCAATGACTTTATGCAACATCCAAAATTTCGAATCCTTAATGAACATTACTTTCCCCTTTTTAGGTTCAAAAGGGGTTTATATATCAGTTAAGAATGTCCAAAAGTCATTAACATTAAAATCATTAGTGACATCACAAACACCACTTCTTTTAAAACAAAAAACTTTTTGCATAAAATTGTAAGTTAATTGGTAAGGTTGGCCAAGCAATCTAAATTCCAGAATTTGAGAATTACTATCATTGATGTCAGGTGTACTAAAAAAACTCATAAACAAGATTGCCATAGGAATGTTCTTACATACTTATAATTTTTTTCAAACCACAAGAGGTAAGAACTTTATTGAATACTTCCTCCATGCCAACATCACGAATTAAAGAGGGAGGAAAATACTTACAAGATACAATTTCTCTACGTTTGATTTTAGAGAACTTGGCTCCTTCTTCATGTGAGTGAATGGGGAAGGAGGACTCATACATTGATGCAAGGTCTTCTTCTTGTTGCTCCTCTTAAGGCCTTGAAGAAGTTGATCCTTTGGTCTTGCCCATAGTTAGAAAATAGAGAAGAAGAATAGAAAAAATTCTGCAACTATGAGTGGATATAGTGTAGTGTGAATGATGAAATGAAGAAGATGATGTTTAAATAGAAGAAAGAATTATTTAAATATTAAGATTTGTGTTTTCAAAATCTAAAAAGAAAGGATAGGGGAGTGGTGTTGTAAGGGTTAGGGTTTAATAGGTGTGTAAGAGTGTGATGTGAAAAGTCATGTATTTTGGGAAGAGGTGTCATACTTTTTGGAAAAGAAACAACTTTTCATTGATTTGTTTTGGGAAAAGAGTGTTGAATAAGTTAGTTTTTGACCAAAAATAAGAATAAAACAAATTAAAATTGAATGGGAATGAAAAGAAAAGAAAAATTGGTGTAGAAATTCAAATTTTTGGGTGTGTCAAATTCTGTCCATTGTACCGAGTTGGCACCATAAGGCACGAGTTGGCACAGGTGCTTTCTGTCACGAGTCGTGTCCTATGGGTACGACTTGGCACGAACTCAGTCCAAACTTTTTTTTATTAAATAAATATCATGTGTATGTATTAAAATATTAAAAAACTTAAACATTAAATGAAATAAACATGAAATTTAAAACAAACAAACATAAAATTTTAATATAAGTATACTATGTAGTAAATAAACATACTATTAAGTAGAGAGGGTTACTGACCTTGATTGTTCTAATGGTGCACCAGCAAAGTAAGGTTTAAGACGATGGCCATTTACCTTAAAAGATTCACCTTTGTCATTAGCAATCTCAATAGTTCCGTATGGATGATCTTTAATAATTTTAAAAGGTCCAGACCATCTTGATTTTAGTTTTCCAGGAAATAGTCTTAACCTTGAATTATAGAGTAAAACAAGCTTACCTTCTTAGAAATCCCTATTGAGAATATTCTTATCATGCCATAACTTAGTATGATCTTTATATAACTTTGCATTTTCATATGCATTTAACCTTAATTCTTCTACTTCATTGAGTTGCAAAAGTCTTTTCTTACCTACTTTATCCATATCAAAGTTCAAAGCCCTAGTTGCCCAATACGCTTTATGTTTAAGTTCAACGGGCAAATGATAAGATTTACCATAGATTAATTGATATGGGGTAAGGGCAATGGGAGTTTTAAAAGCAGTTCTATATGCCCATAAGGCATCATCTAGCCTTAACGCCCAATCCTTCCTAGAAGACAAAACAGTCTTCTCTAGAATCCACTTAATTTCCCTATTGCTTACTTCAACTTATCCACTTGTTTGTGGATGGTAGGGAGTAGATATTTTATGATTAAATCCATAATTTTTTAAGCAGACTTTCTATGATATTATTATAGAAATGGGAACCTCCATCACTTATCAAAGCTCTTGGAGTACCAAACCTAGGAAAGATTACTTTTTTAAGCATTTTCTTAACTACCTTAGCATCATTAGTAATAGTAGGTATTGCTTCAACCCATTTAGACACATAGTCTACCATAACTAAGATGTATTTATAGCCTAAAGAACTAGGGAAAGGACCCATAAAGTCTATCCCCCATACATCAAAAAGTTCTACCTCAACAATGCCATTTAAGGGCATCTCATTTCTCCTAGATATATTACCCATTCTTTGACATCTATCACATGTAAGGACAAATTCTCTAGCATCTTTCAATAAAGTAGGCCACCCAAAACCACATTGTAATACCTTAGAAGCCATTTTTATTGCACCAAAGTGTCCACCTACATTTAAGGAATGACAATGTTTTAAAACATCTTGAATCTCACCTTGAGGAATGCATCTCCTTATTAGCCCATCTACACATCTTTTATAAAGCAAAGGTTCTTCCCAATAATAAAATTTAGTATCATGCAAAAATTTCTTTCTTTGCCTATAATCTAAACCATAAGGAAGAATCCCACATACAAGAAAGTTAGCAATGTTATCATACCATGGAATTTCTTGTGATACAACATTAAACAAATGCTCACCTTGGAAGGTCTCATGTATTGGTATTCCATCATCAAGCTTCCTCAAACCTTCTTGATCAAGTCTAGAGAGATGGTCCACCACAAGGTTTTCACTTCTTTTCTTATCCCTTACTTCCCAATCAAACTCTTAGAGCATAAGAATCCACCTTAGTAGCTTAGGTTTAGTATCCTTTTTACTTAAGAGGTACTTTAAAGCAGCATGGTCAGAATATACAATTACCTTTTGACCTAAATTTATCAAATGCATAAACTATGGCTAGTAGTTCCTTCTCTATAGTTGTATAGTTGATTTGGGCATCATCAAGTAGCTTACTTGCATAGTAAATTACATAAGGCTTACCTTCCTTCCTTTGCCCAAGGACTGCTGCAACTGTGAAATGACTAGCATCGCACATAATTTCAAAAGGTTACTACCAATTAGGTGGCTATAGAATCAGTGCGAAAGTAAGAGCTTTCTTTAGGTTTCAAAAGCTTCATGACATGCTTTATCGAACTCAAAAGTAGCTTCCTTCACAAGCAAATTGCACAATGGCTTAGCAATTTTGGAAAAATCCTTGATAAACTGTCTATAGAACCCAGCATGTCCTAAGAAACTTCGAATGTCCTTAACACATTTGGGCTGTGGCAAATTTGTGATCACTTCAACCTTGGCTCTATATACTTTAATACCCCTTTTTGATACCATATACCCTAGTACTATTCCTTATTGTGCCGTAAAATGACACTTTTCCCAATTAAGTACTAGTCCATGCTCTTTACATCTGTCAAGAACTTTAGAGAGATTTTCTAAACAATTTTTAAAGTTAGTTCCATAAACACTGAAATCATCCATAAAAACTTCAACGCAATCATCTATTAAGTCACTAAAGATAGAAAACATGCATCTTTGAAATGTTGCAGGTGCATTGCATAAATCAAATGGCATGCGTCTAAATGCAAAAGTTCCTTAGGGACATGTAAAAGTGGTTTTTGATTGGTCTTCAAGGTATTTGATAAAAACCACTAAGACCATCCAAATAACAAAAATAAGAATAATTTGCTAATTTTTCTAATATTTGGTGAAGAAATGGAAGTGGAAATGATATTTTTTAGTTGCTTTATTCAATTTTCTATAGTCTATACACATACGCCATCCAGTGACAGTCCTAGTAGGGATTAAATCATTTGATTCATTTTTAATAACAGTCAAGCCACCCTTTTTAGAGACAACTTGAACAGGACTTACCTACTTGCTATCACTAATCGAGTATATGATGCCATTATCAAGTAATTTTGTGACCTCTTTTCTTACCACTTCTTTAAGAGTTGGATTGAGTCTCCTTTGACCTTCAATGGAAGGCTTAGCATTATCTTCTAAGATTATCCTATGCATGCAAACATTAGGGCCGATACCTTTTAAATCATTCAAAGAGTAACCAATGGAACTTCTTTGTTTAAGCAATACATTGCATAAAAGATTAATATTTTCTAAAGACAATGATGAATTCACAATAAAAGGGAATTTAGATTCAGAATCAAGGAATGCATATTTCAAATTTGATGGCAAAGGCTTGAGTTCAAAACTTACTTCTTCTTTTGAAGAAGAATTTAGGTCATTATTTCTTTCTAGAGGTTCAAATCTATAAGGTCGGGAGGAGTGATGATGTGAAGTAATATCTAAAAGATTTACTTCTTCTTCTTGGACTTGGTAAGGGGAATAGGTTCTTGACTCATGCATTCATATTTGACCTCATTTGTACATTCATCTATTAAGTCTATAGAGTCAATCCTACTAACTCCTTCCATAGGTGAAGATTTCATCATCTTAAGAACATCAAATTCTATGCATTCATTGTTTACCTCAAACGTGATTTTACCTTTCTTCATGTCAATGATAGCACCTACCGTTATTAAGAATGGTCTTCCAAACAAGATAGGAATTTCAAGGTCTTCCTCTATGTCTAGGACAACAAAATCTACAAGAACTATAAATTTACCTGCTTTTGTTGGCACATTCTCAAGAATGCCAATTGGATAGGTAATAGTCTTGTTAGCCATTAAGAGACACATGTTAGTAGACTTAAGTTCACCCAAATTAAGTTTTAAATAAATAGAATAAGGCATTAAACTTACACTAGCACCAATATCACATAAGGCTTTATCAAAATACTTTCCTCCAACCATGCATGGGACAGTGAAACATCCAGGATCCTTTTGCTTAGGAATGAACTTAGAAAACATGGCCTTAGATTCTTCTACTAAAGATACTAGACCATAATCCTCTAGTTTGCTTTATTGAGAGACCATTTCTTTTAAAAATTTACCCCAAGCCGGCATATCCCTTATAGCATCTAAGAATGGAATAGTAATAGTAATATCTTTAAGATACTTTAGGAATTTGCCAGATTGCTTATCTAGGTTCCTTCTTATGAACCTTTGAGGAAAGGTCAAGGTCATAATATCTATTTTAGGATCATTAACCTTGGGTGGTATGATACTTTCATTTTTATTATTATCTTTAATCCCACTCCCTTGGTTACTTCCTAAGTTTACTTCTTCATCTCCTACTATATCATTTTTATTCTCATTAGCAGTATTTTCAACCATCTTACCACTTCTTAGAGTAATTGCTTGGCAAGTTTCTCTTTGAACAAATTCTGGTTGACTAGGTAACTTACCTACAAGTTTAGGGTTAGAGGAAGAAGCTTGTAGGGCAATTTGAGTTTCTAAAATTCTATTGTGAGTTGCAAGTTGATCAATTTTGGAATTAAGTTATTTAAATTGCTCCTCACTTTGTTTATTAATGGATATTTATGTTCCTACAAACTACTCTAGAAAGGTCTCTAAAGTAGATTTAGGTGGTGTAGGAGTATAGGGTTGCTTCATGGGAAAACCTAGTGGGTTATTTAGTTTAAGATTTTGGTTAACCGATGGGTTTAATTGGGAGGATGGGTTAGACCAAGAAAAACTAGGATGGTTCTTCCATTGATGGTTGTATGTGTTTGAGTTCATACCCATTCTTTGGTTATACGCCCCTTGGACATAATTTACCTCCTCATTTGAACTATATTGGGAATAAGGATGAGGACCTCCACATAGTTCACAAACAACATCAGTATTTTCAATATAATTAATTTGAGTTTTACTTACCATTTTGGTGAGTGCATCTACCTTTGCTGTTAGCAGGTTAATAGTGTCAAGTTCCAAGATCCCTTTTGCTTTTGCCATAGTTGTCTCATCTCCCATGTATCCATAGGATGCAAGTTCTTCAAGTAAAGTGACAGCCTCTCTTGCTGTCTTATCCATCCATTTTCCTCCAGATGCGGCATTGACTATGTTGCGATTCTCATTTGTCAATCCGTTATAAAAAATTTGAGGAATCATCCAATCGGGCAATCCATGATGCGGGCATTGCCTTTGGAGTTACTTAAATTTTTTCGAAGAAGTATAAATTGTTTCATTTGGATTTTCCTTGAAGGTGGTGATCTCATTATGGAGTTTTGCAGTCTTTTGTGGAGGGAAGTACTTTTGAAGGAATGCTTGCTTCAATTGATCCCAAGTGGTGATTGATTCACTTGGTAAACTTGCCAACCATATTTGAGCTTTTTCTTTGACTGAAAATGGGAAGAGCCTTAATCGAATTGCATCATCTGATACTCCATTTATTTTAAATGTTGCACATATGTTCAAGAATGTCAAGATGTGTGCATATGGATCCTCCCCTTGCAAACCACCAAACTGATTATTTTGCACCAATTGAATGATGATAGGTTTGATTTCAAAATTGTTGTTTGCAATTGAAGGAGCCATTATTCCCCCCATAAAATTTGTGATGTTAGGCATGGCAAGGTCGCCTAACATTCATCTTTCTCCGGCCATTAAGTTGTGTTGATCTTCTTCTCTTTGTCTTTGATTCCTACGCAAAGCATAAAAAGTTCAATCAATTTCAGGATCAAATAGAAGATCGTTAGAGCTTTTACTTTGTCGCATGTTTAACTAGAATTAAAACAAAAAATAAAAATTATAAAACAAAAACAAAAACCTAAAACAACTTTTCGCTATCCTAAATTAATAAAAATTACAACAAGTTCCCGGCAACGGCGCCAAAAATTTGTTAGGCCTACTATGGGTGACCCAAATCCAAAGGGAATAGTATAGGATGAGTAGGGTGTCGAACTCTAGGGAACTTGGGAATTTCGTATTAATTGGATAGTTACTAGGATGGATAGGCAAGGATATTAAATAAGAGGTTTAAAACTAACTATATGCTACTATACTAATATTATGGTTAAGGATGTTGATTAGGTTGAATTACAAATCAGAATTGATTTTAATAAGATGTTTATATACATGCAATGATTGAGAGTATGGTCTATAATTCCTAAAAGCAACTCTCGTTGTTAATTAGAAGTGTTTGATCTAGAGTCTATGAGCATTCTCATGTCATCATAGAGATAGAACAAAACCATAAATATTCATGCCAATACTATAATTCCCCTGAGAGTGGATTTGCTTGTCTCCAAGTGCTTATCCAATTCTCTAAGTAATTCTAATTGTTTCTCCATCAATTTATCCCAACTCTGATTATGAATAATTTGACTATCATGTTATACATGGTGATCAAGCACATACAACATTAATTAAGCACACAATTAAAACTAAATCATGCAAAGCATATAAGAAATAGAATGATCAAAACCAATACTTTATTGCAATTCAAAGAAACCAAACTAGTGTATATTCATAGTGTAAATGACAAAGTTTAGACAAGAAGACAAGATGAACATGAAGGAACAAAGATAAAAAAAGACAAGGGAAAGGAAACTTTGATGATATTTTCTTCAATCCTTGCTCCAGAAATTTACTTTGAAGAAGTGTCCCTGAATGCTTGCTTGAATGCCTTGGTGACTCTTCAATCTTGTTTTAACTTTTGAACACTTGAATTACACTTTTAATTACTAACTTAATATATGATTAATACTAATACCACATGTCTAAAGTTCTATAAAACATTCTTTTTTGTAGTATTCTAGGTGTCCCAAATCATGTCCTTTGCAAAAAGGAGCCTTTTGTGAAGTGTTTTGATGAAAAGGCACCATAACTACTCAAGACAGGCTGGGATGAGTCGGCACCATGTGGCTTTTGGCATGACTCGGCACCAAAGGGCACAAGTCAGCACCATGGTCCTCTGTCACGACTCGGCACCAATGGGCACGAGTCGACACAAGCATGTCTTGGCTAGTCCTTGCAAAACTTCTTCCCTTTCATGTATAGAACCCTTGATCCTTTGAGAGTTACCTAGATTACTTAAAGAACAAATCCTCTTTGGTTTCAAGGCTAGTGATCCTTTTTCCTTTGGATAATAATTGGAGTCAAATGGGTTTTTTCCTTATATTTTTCTGAATAAAAATAAATTAAGGTGGTGACTCTAAGAAATAATTTTTAAATCTATCAAAGATAAACCTGATAGCTTCCTCGTGATTTCCTTCCCAAATGAGCATTTCAATTCCCTTAGCAGACCAGACCGGTGCTCAGGCGTGGCCTCACATCCACACACATCAATATGGATAAGCTCTAATGGCTTCTTGGCTCTTGACTATGATTCTTTCATAAAGCTATTTTTGAATTGCTTCCTAAGTAAATGCCCTTCAGGATGGCTAATGCATGTTAGTCCTCTCACCATCTTCTTCTTTGATAATAGTTTCCAAGCTTTTGAAATTGAGGTGCCTGAATCGAAGATGCCATAACCAGGATGCATCTTGTAGCATGCTTTCAAACACTATGCAACATCATTTTGAATATTCAAAAAAAAAAAATCTATTCTTTGACATTTTTACCTGGGCTATCAAATTTCCTCTACCATCTCTTGTAAAAAGACTATAATATTTCAAGTGAATATCATAGCCTTTTTCTAAGAGTTGTCCCAGACTCAAAATGTTGCATGTCATATTGGCACATAATAGACATCAAAAATTAGCTTATGACTACCATTTTGGCATGAATAAGGATGTTAGCTTTTCCTTTTATTGAAATTTTTGAATCATCTCCAAAAGAAACATTGCCAGCCATTGATTTAGTAAGTTCTATGAACATACTTCTTCTTCCACACATATGATTGCTTGCACTAGTGTCGAGGTACCATGATTTCCAAAATCATCTTTGCAAGCTAGTAGCACTGTCTCTTTCTCATCGGTCTTTGCTTTTGCATAATTTGTCTTTTCCATAACTTTGTTGCTAAAAGATTTACATTCTGATGCATAATGTCTATAATTTTGACAATTAAAACATTGAACTTGAGATTTATTATACCTCGAATTTGAACTGCCTCTCTATCAGCCTCTTGTTAAACTTTCGCCTTTCTCGTAATTGTTGAAGTTGCCACTAAAACTCCAACCATATCCATGACAATGACTTCCACTTCATCCACGGCCTCTACCTCTGCCTCGGCCACATTGATTTTTGTAATTACCTTGGCTTTCTTATACATCCTTGATCTATAGCTTAAGCAGTTGTTCAGAGATTCCTTATTTCTTCATAAGCTTCTCTTCATATGCTTACAATGATCCTTGGAGTTCTTCGATTGTCATTTCCTTTAGATCTTTAATTTCTTCAATCTTCATGAAAATGTGCTCAAATTTAAAATCCAACTAGTGGAGTATCTTTTCTATTATTCTTACATCTTCTAGCTTTTCACCATTTCTTTCCAATTTATTAGTAATAGTTGCTACTCTTGAGAAATAATATGAAATAGTTTCAGATGTTTTCATGTGTAATGATTCAAACTGACCTCTTAGTGTTTGGGGACGAACCTTCTTCACCTTTTTTACTCCTTTGTGAGAAATTTGCAACTTCTCCCATGCTTGCTTTGTAGATTTTGCATCTAAAATCTCCTCAAAACCATCATCATCTAAGGCTTGATAAATTAGGTAGAGAGCTTTCTTGTCCCTCTTTCTTGAATCCTTTAAAATTGTCTTTTGATTTTGTGTAAGAGCGTCTTCATTTTCTGGCTCATTATAACCTTTTTCTATGATATCCAAAACATCATGTGCACTAAGAAGAGTCTTCATCTTGATACTCCAATTGTCATAATTACTATTGTTGAGTGTTGGAACTTGGAAGGATGCCACATTATTTGTCGTATCTCCAAATCTAGAAAGAATTTGCAAAATTTGATCACACGAATGGATCTGGAATGCCAAAAACCTTAAGATGAACTTAGAGTGAAAAGTCAAACTTTTGGTCAAAGTCAACAATCAATGGTCAAAGTCAACTGTTGAAGGTCAAATAGTCAGAGTCAACAATCAAAGGTCAACAGCTTGACAGCTTAGTAAGATGGCTCAGTCAACTAGTTAGCAGCTTAGTCAAAAGCTTAGCGGCTTGGCTCGGCTCAGTCTGACTTAGTTTATATCAGTGATGTGACTCAGTTTTCTAGGTAGCAAACTTCTGGCAGTGATTAGCGGTGCGTCTGATGTCTAATTAAGCTGATTCCAGCATCATTGGACTTGTCTTTCCAAGAGCTTTGATTTGATATGCTACACTAACAATGCTCTAACACCACTATGTTTGAAAGTAAAGAATCAAAATAAAAAAAAAATCAAAAATTCTCAAACTCTTAAGAACACTTAAGAATAAATTTGCTGCAAACTCACCCAAACATACAACTCTTTATTTCTGATTTTCTTTACTTACTTGCTTATACATTGCAAAGAGGGAAGGGGTATTTATACTAATATTAAATAATATAAACCACATAAACATATCTAATTTTTACTTAACTTATACCAAACTTACACCTAACAAACATAATAACTATACATATACAAACCCAACTTTCAACAATCCAACTACCCAAGATTTCTAAATTCATCATGTGACAATAGAACCTTCATTAGGTTGGGCTTTAATCTTGGGTTTGGATTTTCTCTAATTTTTGGATTAAAACAAGTTTATATATTTCAACAAGTTCAGCATTTATGATATCGAACTGTGGCATATAATAGCCCACTCAATTATTTAAAAATGCCTCTTATTAAATAATTATTTAAATATTAAATTAATGGAATATAATTTACAAAAATTTCATATAAATTAACATAAAAAAAATTAATAACATTAATGTACAATGTATTTTTAAATTTTCATATGTAATAACAAAAAAATTTATAAGCAAACCCAAATTTTTCATTATTATTATTTGTAGATATTTTATTTTAAACATTATAATAATTAATAACAAACAAATTTTAATATAAAATAAATAAAACATTATTAACATAGTGATATAATTCATTAAAATTGAACTAGTTGCATTAATATGTTATTTACCTCTTTCATGTAAAAATTGAAATATTTGTTAATATGAGCTAAAAAATATTCATATTTTTTATTCATATTTTTAATTATTTATAAAAAATAAAGTGCTAAAATTTTTGCCCGTTAATTAATATTAATATTAACCTTATTATTACAATCATTATTATGCCTTACATATTATTTTATTAAATTACTTAAATATTTTTATGCCCATTGAAAAATAGCAAATCATTATATAAAATAAAGTAATAGAAATCTACAATTTCTTGTGTTTTTGTTTGGGTTAATTGACCAGAGTTTTTGAGTTTTTATTTTGGGGTAATTTTGAGTTTTTTTTTTTTTAACACAAGAAATATAGATAAATAGTAATTTAGAAATGATATATATTTTTAGGACAATTTAAAATATAAAAAATTTTCAAGAAAATTTAGTTAAAAGAGGTAAATTTTATTTTTTATATTTCTGTGAAAATAACATAAAATAATAATATACATTTTGTATTATTTGTTATTTATGTGAAAATGTAATTATTAATTGTTATTATCATGTTAAAATGTAATTTACTATTTTGTATAATTAATTGTTTGTTATTTTTTTAATATTATGTTAAAATATTTAAAGTAAAAATATCTAAAATAATAAAAATTATGAATGTAATTGAGCAAGAAAATAATAATAATAATTATTATTATTATTATTATTATTATTATTATTAGATAATAATTTAGTTATAGCATATTTTGTTAATAATTGATTTGTTATTATTTTGTTATTTATATGTTTTTATTTTTTATTATTATATGACAAAATTTGTTAATAAATTGTCTTAGTTTATTTTATATAATGATTTACTATTTTTCAATGGGCATAAAAATATTTAAGTAATTTAATAATATAATATGTAAGGCATAATAATGATTATAATAATAAGGTTAATATTAATATTAATTAACGGGCAAAAATTTTAGCACTTTATTTTTTATAATTAATTATAAATATGAATAAAAAATATTAATATTTTTTAGGTCATATTAAAAAATATTCGAATTTTTGAAGAAATTTTGCAGGAAAGAGGTAAATAACATATTAATGCAACAAGTTCAATTTTAGTGAATTGTATCACTACATTAATAATGTTTTATTTATTTTATATTAGATTTTTTTTGTTACTAATTATTGCAATGTTTAAAATAAAACTATCTGCAAATAATAATAATGAAAAAATTGGATTTGCTTATAAATTTTTTTGTTATTACATATGAAAATTAAAAAATAAACTGTACATTAATTTTATTAATTTTTTATGTTAATTTATATGAAATTTTTGTAAATTATATGCCATTAATTTAATATTTAAATAATTATTTGATAAAAGGCATTTTTAAATAATTGATTGGAATTATCATATGCCACAATTCGGCATTATAAATGCCGAACTGTGGCTGCAAATTCTTGAGATCGGTAATTAAATTACCCAGCTCATTTCCAATAAAGTAGTTCGGCATTTTAAATGCCAAACATTTGGTCAGCTCACTTTTTAACCTTAAAAATGGCATATTTCGGTAAAAAAAAATTTAAATTAGTATGTATTGGTATTTATTTCTTTAAATTGGCATACTCAAATCAATTACCCATAGTCTCATATTCCCCATTTACAGCGTATTTGGCAATTATGTCTGCTTCACAATTTTCTCTTCTGGAAATCTACTCAATTTTCCATTGTCCACCTAGATTCAAATGTGCCCAACAACTGCTTTAATGCATTCACATATTTTCCCATCAGTTCATCTTTGGTGGAGAATTCCCCATTTAGTTGTTTTACTACTAATTGTGACTTGCTAAAAATTTTTAGTTTTTTTGCTCTAACTTTTGTTGCCATTTGAACTCCTGTGATGAATGCTTCACATTTCATTGAGTTATTAGAGGGTGAAAAAGAGAGTCTTACCGCATACATGATCTATATTTATGAATGCTTAATTTTCAATCCCAAAGCCGATGAGGAAGTGTGAGGCCTCGCCCGAGCACCGATCCGATCCGTCGAGGAATCGAAATGCTCTTCAGGAGAAACTCCATGATTGGAACTCGCTGTGAGTTCAGAAAATTGATTTTTGTATTTTGAAGGTTGAAAAGTGAGTCGCCACTTTAATTTATTTATTTTAATTGGGAAAATTAAAGAAAACCCAACACGGTTGACTCCAAAATTTGATTTTATCCCAATGGAAAAGTGCACCAATCCACGAGAGACCAAGGAGGGCTCCGGGATCAGGTTTTGGTAATTACACAGTTAAGAAAATGTTATTTTCTTTAGTTTGGCTTGAAATGCAAAATAACTCTTAAAATTGAATTTTTGTGTATGCATGAACAAAAATATAATGATGAATGAATATATATATATGTATATGATGTGATGGAATGATAATAATAAATAGGCAAGATAAATCCTACTTAGTTATTACAATATCAAAACAAATGACATAAAGGGGTTCTTTCCTCTAGCCCTTATGGGTACTAGGAAAAGCATACATTCCCCAAAATAAACTAAAATAGAAAATCACAAGTAAAATATTAATATGAATAAATCAAAATAAAAAGGAAAACAATATTAATAAAAAGATTTTTGGAGTTGATGCCTTTCAGAATGGCAGCCTGCGTATCCTATTGAATAGGAATCAAACCCCACGCAGTTCTCCCTTCTTGCGAAGGAGGGGTTTTAAAAATGTGTTGGTTTGCTTATTAACTTAATTCTAATTCTTAAATTAATAAATTTTAGATCTTTTCAGTTTTAGACCTAAAAAAAATTCTAGATCTGGATTTAGAATTTTAAAATGGGAAAGGGATTATACCTTTGCTTTTCTCGGCTTTCGTACGAATGGAACTAGGTTTGCTCCGAATCTCAACTCCACCTTGAATTCAAAGGAAGCTTGGAATCTAGATCTAAAAGCGACAAATATGTGAGTACAAGAACGAAAGTATGCTTCGAAATTGCTTTGATCACTTTGAAACTCTCTAGAATGCTTTAGAATCTCTTGAAAATCATTGGAAGTCATGCCAAATAAGGCTGGAGGAGGCTCCTATTTATAGAGCTAACAGAGGAGAAGTCGGCGGTATGGACGGCGGCATCGGCGCGGCGCCGGCGGTAGGGGCGGCACAGCCGACGCGCCGACCGTCTAGGAGGCACGCTAGACGTGCCGCCATACCAACGGCATGACTTTGATGCCGCGCCGATGGCTTTTTTTCGGCGGCACGGGATGCGTGCCGCCTCCTGGGCGACATGAAAAACGTGCCTCCCAGCTCCACTCACGCGGCTCAATCCGTTTCTGTCCGTTTCGGGCCCGTTTCATCTCCGATTCGAGCTCTGCTTGATTCTGTGGGTTCATGATTGAAAAGCAGTCGACTAAAGGAGAAAAGATTTAGGAAAATTATTTTTTCAACTGGGCGCTGCCCCGCACCCCGCAAGGGGTGCTGCCCCTTTGATCCCTGCCCGCTAATCGGCTAACGAGACCGCCGTATGCGTAGCGCCCTATTCTCAGTAGGTGTCAAGCTGCAATCGGATCAGGAGGTGCAAATTTAAGGGTTCACAGGAAGTCCTTTCATTGAAGAACTAAGATCACAAGTCTCGAATCTAAGGCTTTTGGGGAGTGAGAACCAAACCTAAAAGCAAAAGCTGACAAAAATCAAATTTTGAAAGATATGCCCCTCTTCCCATGCGTGATCTTTCTAGGCTAAAAAGCATAGGCACAACACCAGGTGTGTGTCCCATGCATGAAGGGCCTATGCCACATGCATTCAATCAACTTTTCTTTTTGGATAGATTTTTTATCTGATTTTCCTACCTAATTTGCCACAACATCATTTTTGGTAATCCCATTCTATGAATTATTGTTTCCTTAACTAAAAACAAGGAAACTTTCCTATTTAGAAGATCATTCTAAATAGGAAAGATCTTTTTATTATTTCTTTAATTAAAAACAAGTAACCTTTCCTATTTAGAAGATCATTCTAAATAGGAAAGATCTTTTTATTGTTTCTTTAACTAAAAACAAGGAATCTTTCCCATTTAGAAGATCATTCTAAATAGGAAAGATCTTCCTTTCCATTTTTACTAAGATTTTGCAAAGCCTATAAATTTGATCTTTTCTAGAGAGAGGGGGTCTTTTTCTAATTGGAATTCTAAGAGGCTAGGGTTTTAGATTCTGAAGCTTTCAAAATCTTTGTGAGAGAAAAACATACCAAAAACACTTAGACTAAGAAACTTGTGACTTGAAGCTCTTGAAAGAAAACTATGAACAAACTATTTTGAGCTACTAAGGATTGGAACCCTGTAACCTTAGATTCCCCAATGCATTTAGGTTTCCCTGAATTCACCATGGGATAGGTTACATTTGGGTTTCCTTTAATTTTCTTAATTATTGTTATGTGTGTATTATTTATACATAAATCATTCTATTTTTGATATAAAAGTTTAAAGTTTAGTTTATATATATTTTGATTCCTCTTTAAATATAACAATCAAGAGAAATTCTTAATTTGTTATGCTTGAAGGTTCATTTCAAATCAAATAATTATTTGCTATTATTATTATTATTTTATTTTTCTTTACATATGTTTGAATAATTAGTCTATACATTAAAACTGAATTGTAAATTAACTTAGGACAAAAGGTGGAAAGTTTTTTATGCGATAAAGGTTGAATATGTTGACTAGCAGCATGGGGCACAACCCTAGCCAAGCCCCATGCATAGGGCACATGCCAGGGATTGCCCCTTTTGGCCAACCTTTATCATTTTCTTTTCCTTTTTTTTTTTTTATTATGATGTCTTTCTATATCTAGAAGTTTAAGCATAGTCTAAATCCTCTGGAAGATGTGACAAAGGGATTTAAAATGAAGGAAACAAAAAGAGGTAGAAAAGAGAAAAAGAAGCAATATGTTCTTAAGGAACAGAACCATAGGGGCACATGGCCTAGATGGGCCACAAGCCAACCTATGCTATTCAAATGTTTTTCTATGTCTATGAGTTTAAGCATGGTTTAACCCTCCAGGAGAAGTTATTAAGGGATCTAAAACAAAGGAAACAAAAGAGATGGAAAAGAGAAATAGAAGCAATCTATCCCTGAGGAACAGAATCACAAGGGTGCATGACCTAGATAGGGACCAAGCCAACCTATGCGCCCCATGTATGCAAAAAATTTATTTTTTATTTTTGATCTTTTTTTATGAATTAATTTATTTTGGTTGCTTCTAGGTTCCATTAATCCTTTAATCTTGAATATAATTTGTAAAAGAATAGTGCATTATCTCCCTCCCCCCCCCCCCCCCCCCCCCCCCCCCTCCCTCTTTCCCTCCCTTGTTTAATTAATTGACTTAGATAAATTCAGTAAATTTGCTTTTCAATTTAATTGCATGAAATTGATAAGTTTAATCATTTCTGATTTTGTTGATTTAATTCATTTTCTTTGATTCATGTTTTTAATTGAATTGACTTAATTAATTAAGATAATTAATTTGATAAATGATAAATTTATGTTTATTGAAAAATGCATGGAATTTGGTTAGTAATTAGATTGGTTTCCTAATTAAATTGATAACTTGTTAAGTTATTTGATTGAATTAAAATGTAAAATGATTGAATATTAAGTTGTCATTTAAAAAGCCAAATAAAGTCCAGCCCATCCAAGATTAAATAAAAACAAGTAAGTGGAAGTCATCCTCATAGTTGGGTGGGCTTAAGTGCTTAACACCTTCCCAAGCTCGAACCCAACTTTCTTACCTAAACTCTCTAGAATAAGGTGGTTTGGTAATAAGTAAAGAATCCAAGTTACTTTTTTTTCCTAGTATTTAAAAACTAGGTGATGGCTTCCGTTCTCCATCTTAGGCCTATGCCTATTTCATTTCCCTCAGCTTATGCTAAAAATAGTATAAAGTTGCATCTACCGACAAGCTAAAAAACTAATCACAACAGCACTTTTTTTGACCCCTTGAGTAATATTCCAGTATTTGCTCCATTACCCCCCTACAACACCATCAATATACATGTTCCAAGTATTTTTCATTTGGGGTTTACACTCTTCCATCTTCTCTGTGTCCAACTTAGCTATAAAAATCTGCAAGTACCTACGCTTTTAAAGTTTACCTCAGTTCATACTTGATATCAAATTTTTCAAGCCTGATGGACCATTCAACTAATTTGCCAAATGTTTCTACTCTATATTACTTTCCTAAATGGTTAATCTTCAAATTATCACTTATGTGCCTAAAGTAAGGTATGATCTTCTCTATCATAATGAGTACCACTAAGGCCATCTTTTTTAATTTTAGGTACCTTGTTTTGAGTCCTCTCAAAACTTTGCTTATGTAGTATTGTTATACTAGCAGCTATTCAATCCCTTCTTCTCTCATTAGAACCACAGCTATTGTTTCCTCTGTTATAAATAAGTACAAGGACACAGTCTTCCCTTCTTTTGGTTTACTCATCAAAGGTGGTGAGCTATGAAAAGATTTAGCTCACCAAATGCTTTTGTGTAGTCCTCAGTCCATGCAAAGTTATTGAGGTTCTTCAATGTTTTGAAAAAAGATGCATACCTTTTTGGCTGTGCATGAGATCAATCTTCCTAAGGTTGTTATTCTTCCATTTAATCTTTGCACCTCATTTATGGTCTTGGGCAGATTCATATACAGTATAGCTTACATCTTTTTTGGGTTAGTGTCTATTTCTCTTTATGAGATCATAACCCCCCAAAAACTTTCTAGACATCACCTAGCAAATGCATTTTCCTAGGTTGAGTTTCATTTTAATGTCATTCAAGACTTTGAACACCTTTTTCAATCCACCGCCATGATCTCTTAATTTTATACTCTTTACAATCATATCATTTGTATAAACTTCCATTATGTGACCAATATGGTCCTTAAATCACCAATTTCTTATACATGGCACCTATGTTTTTCAATCCAAAAGCCATAACTTTATGACAATATGTTCCCCTTGGAATTATAAAATTGTATTCTCCTCATCTTCCTTATTCATTTGAATTTGGTGGTATATTGTCAAGGCATCAAAAAAACTATATAACCTATACCCGGCCAATGAATCTACAAGCTGATCAATTTTTGGAAAATGGTAGTTATCCTTTGGACAAGCATTATTTAAGCAGTAAAATCAATGAACATCCTCCACTTCCCATTGGGTTTTTTCACCATAAGTATAATGGCTAGCTAATTAAGATATTACACCTCCCTTACAAAGCCTGAATTGAGTAATTTGTCCACATCTTCCACTATAGCGAGCTATCTCTCCAGAGCATAGCTTTTTCTCTTTTGTTTTACTAGGTTATTGAGAGGATCAATGACCAATCTATGTGCTATAACTTCTAGTAAGATCCCATTGAGGTCATCTGTGGTCCATGCAAACCTTATCTGGTTGGCTGAGCACCTATTCAAATGATTCCCTGACTTTTCCTTCAAATTCACTTCTCACTCTAACACCTTTTCCTTTAGCAACTTCAAGTGGCATAATGTCCTCATAGGGTTGTGGGTGGAAACCATATAGTGAACTATCCATGGCCAATGAGTCAATTGGTAGTGTTGAAGTTGCCTCACCTAACTAGGCCATATCTATTTCTTAAGCAGCTTTTTGATTCTCTCTTACAATCATTACTCCTGCATTGGTAGGTATTTTAATATTTAAGTACCTAACTAAAGTGTAGGTAGTGATATCATACAAGGTTGGTCTACCAATGACTATGTTGTATGCAAAAGGAATGTTAATCACCATAAAGATCGCTTTAAATTTCTTCACATGCTCTTCATCTCCTAATTCTACCTCTAAATCAATTCTTCTTTCCATTTTGACAAATTTCCCCCCTAAACCTACTAAAGGGGTATGAATAAGCTGTAACTTTGTAACATCAATGGACATGACACATAAGGAATTCATTGTCACAATGTTCACTACACTACCATTATCCACCAAAATTCTCTTCATCAAATAATTTTGGACTGACCTTCAACAATTATAGCATCAATATGGGGTTTAGTTATCCATTTCCCCATCCTCTTCTAAATAATTTATATGGAGGGGAATCAGTTTCTCCCTTTTCCCAACATATGCCCTTGCTTATCACTTTCGCATTTTGATAGGCTTTTCTTCCATCAACCTACCTATACTGACATTGACTGCCCCAATAACTTCTTTCCTTTCTCTTAAGTGTCATTATTTTTCTTTGGTTTTTGAGGATTCCAGGATTCCTCTCTAGTTTTTGCTCCTAGCCTTATGCTCCCTCTAGCATTTAGCTACTTTAATACTCTCTATTAGATCAGACAATCAATCTCTTCTCCCAACTACCAACATTTGCCAATATCATGTATATAATCTCTATGGTACTCACAATATAAAAATATGTCATATCACTTGGATGATTTGTCATTCAATAGTTTAGGCCATCTTATATTTGCCTTTTCTGCTGTTGTACCCACGTCAATACTTCAGCCATTGATTTGTTAAGTGGAGTGAAGTCTTATTTAAGTTATGGCTTATCTGTAAGTTTTCACATTAGTCTATCTTTATCAGCTAACAAATGTATTTTCTTCACCCTTTCTCTTCATCATGTTGTTTCTCCCATCCTTATTGTAAATCCTCTAATTTTCCTCCAACTGGATGAATTTTTAAGCTTGCAACATTAGTTTCAAAAGTTCTAGGTGGTTCCATGTTGAATGAATTGAACATTTTTCCCTATCTATAATTTTTCATCATGGCATAAATTGCTACTTCAGGGTTCAAGTCTCATGCCTAATCAGCCAACTCATGAAATTTCCTTACAAGTTATTTTAGTTATTCACCCTCACCTCTTAGTAATCCTTATAGATCCATGGACTTCTTTTAGATTAGGACATGTGTAATGAATCATCCATAAAAGGTTGTTGCTAATTGTGAGACCTCACCTGAACGCCCCTCGCTCAGCTGGAGGAAATTTACCTTAAAGAAAGGGGAGCGATTTTTAAGGAGGTCATGGAATGAGTTTTAGTGCTCACGATTGAAATGACTATTATTTAGAAAATTGATTTTTTATTTTGAAAAAAATTCGGGAGTTGCCACCTTAATTTATTTTAAATGGAAAAATTAAGAAAAAAACCCAATTTGTGACTCCAATTTATTAATTTTGCAATTAATTTACCCAAGGTTAAAAATCACTAGTCTTCAAATCAAGTTGAGCTCGGGGACTACGTTATTAGTCAAATAATCTAAATTTGGCTCTTAAGTTTAATTTGACTTTGAAAATTAATTTCATAGATGACAAGTATTAAATGACAATCATAAGTATAATATGAATGCACGGAAAAATTAAAGAGTAATTAAATAAAATATCCACAAGCCAAGGAGAGTATTTCTTCTAGTCCTTATGAATTCTAGGGGAACCATAAAATCATTCCTTGACTCCAAAGTAATCAAATAACTAATTACACAAATTCTCTTAAAAGAAGTATAAAAATAATTAATTACAATTGGAAGTAAGTGAAAAACGGAATTAGTTTGAAAATTAGATTTGAAATTTGGATTTAAATTCCAAACATGCCTACGTACCCCATTGAATGAGGATCAAAACCCACGTAATTCATTCCATGATTAAGTGGAGAATTTTAGCAGTTGATTGGATTGATTGATTTGATTTGGATTTATAGGTGAGAAGAAAAGGCTGATACCTTTGCTTCTGGCTAGCTAAGGATTTTACTATACCGAAATTCTGTTTTATTGAGACCGGGTGATTAGATTAATTGGGAACTCATTAATTAATTAAAATGATTAATTAACTAATTAATATAATGAAGTGGATGGAAGAATAAATTAATTAATTAAAATGATTATGTGATTTATTTGGATGAACGGTGAAAAATAAGGATTAATTTGATTTTGAAAAAAAGTGATTGATTAATTAATTAATTAAAAAGATTAATTAATTAAGTGATTATTTTTTTAAAAAAATAAGTTTTAGTTAATTAAAAAGATTAATTAACTTGGTTAGGGTGAAATAATTAATTAATTAATTAAAAAGACTAATTAATTAATTAGAGAGTGGTTAGAAGAAGAAGAAGAAAATAAGCAAATGGATAACCAATGTACAAGTGCTCAAGGGGTAAAGAAAATGGTGAAAATAAGGGGAGTATTTATAGGAAGATGGTGTGGAGGTAGTTTAGGGATTGAAAAAATAAAAAGACCCAAAAGGGTTTGGGCCAAAAAGGGTTGAAAATTGAACTAAATAGGAGAACCACGAGTGTCAGGTTGGAGCAGCCCACGTGTCAACAGCCTTTTTTTTTTTTTAGAGATTGATGTTGGTTTATATTAGAAAATTGAGTATCCAGATAACAATAACTTGAAAGCTAAAATTTTCTTTCGAGGGCAGTACATCATACCATCTCTGTATAGCACACTAAACTTAGCAGGTATTAGGCTGCAGCCAGATGATAAGTGTGTAAAATTAAAGGTTCACACTAATCCTTCAAAGTTATGGATTAATGCTAGTTTTAGGTTCAAATACCATTGTTGAGCCATTCCTTTCAACTTGGTGGGTAAACTCAGCACAACACGAAATCTTCATTAGTTTGAAGGTTAATCATGGTTCTTATTGTTACTAAGTGGGAATAGGGATCCCAGTTCCATTACATGTACTAAGTTGAAGGAACTTAAATTTAAGGGGAAAAGGTTTGTTCATAATTTAATTAACCAGTGGTGAACTAGTGGCTTTTCCTAGATCTAATTCTTTAACTCCCTAGCTTTTCCTAACTGCCTTAATGACTGTCTGCTCAAAGGTTATGATGTTGTCAATTTGAATCTCCTCCTTCTTAGCATTATCATTTCCTCGTGCTTCGATGCCACTTGATATAGGAAAGTCTCTCCCTTTTTATTCTTATCATAGTCTAGGGCATATGATATCCCATTCTGAATAGAACCTTTCATAGAGGTAATCAAATTGACTAGGCTGTTAATGGAATTGGCCAATTTATCTGTTGTTTTAGGATCATTCGTTCTCATCTTTAGAAGGCCCTACAATGATGCTAAAATATCTTGAATATTGCATCATTAGACATCAACCTCATTTTGCCTCTCTTCATCATTTCTCTAATCTTTCAAAACTTTGTCTTCCAATTTTGGCATACCAACAAACTCATCCTCTACTCCATAATTCAAATCCAAATGCAAGTCTAAAAGGTCCATTGCAATAAGAAAACATGGTCCAAGCTCACTGCACCAATTGATAATGTTGGCATTATACTTGTAGTGGCTAGAAATTTATTAGGCCAAATAATCATTAATTTATTTAAGCCCATAAGTTGGGGATTTGGAGCCCATGACAAAGAGTGCCTAGTAGACTTTTGAGAGAACAAGTCAAATTCTCTACAAATTGTAGACGCCTCTAGAAGAGGAAGTGAGTGGTGAAGTGCTGGATATAGGATAATAGACTCAAAGTAAAAATCGCCACTACCACAACACATGGGGCTAAAATATAGCTTAAGGCAAAAGAAAGGGGATGTTGGCTTAGTAGATAAATGGAGCTAAAATTTAAGAGAATCAACTACCTACCATCACTATATAAATAAGAAGACTCTGCAAAGTAAGGGACTACACAATGAACCAACAAACAATCAATCAGACAACAGCAATCAATCAACTTTTCAAGCTTCCAAAGCTTTTACTTTTATTTGCTTTTAAATTTTCCAAGCCTCAATGGCTTTTATTTACTTTTATAGTACTTACAATTTACATTACAAAATCCTTGTATTTAGTGTGCTTAATAATGTAGTAATACAAACTAAAAAACTACAAATTCACATTTTTCTTAGTTTCTTGCTTGACAAGTAGTGAAGTTACATTAATGAATCCAAGTTCCTTAAGTGACTACTGTCATTTGTCTCTTTCATATTTGTTTGATTAGAAGTCAGGTATGGGTGAGACCCATAAGAGTCTTTAGCATGCTCAGCATTAATTTCAATTAAAAAGGCATCAACAAACTTTTGGCACCGTTACATTACTCTTGGCCAAAAAGAATTGTCAACAACATTTTTTGGCACAAGCAAAAAAGATTTGTCAACAACATTTTTTGGCACACCCAGTGGGACCTTATCAAGCAATGGTGCTAAGAAAGAATAGTAAGGATAAAAGAAAATGCTGAAATGACTGTATCACGGGATGTAGAGGAAATGGTTGCAATAGCAACGCTTAGATACTTACCTCAAATGATTGAGAAAATTGAGAAGAGTCACAATCCCCTACAAGCTAGTGATATTTCAGAAAAAATAACTCATCTAGCACGTCATGCTTCTCAAAGCATTGATGGACAAATAAGTTCCTTAGAAAATAACATGTCCTGTATAGACAAGAATATATGCCTTATTAAAAAATCATGCCAAATATGAAGACTCTATTAGAGCAAGTGGTATCTTGGCAAACCCCTAACTTTGGTGGGGCTGCTTCTAGTCTCAACCAGCATATAAGATGAGCCTCTGAAAAACCCTTAGATTTGGTGGAGTCTAATTGTGTACCTCCAATGTAATGCCAACCTGCACTACAACAAAGTAAGGAGACTCAAGGTTTGTCAAAAATTATAATCAACACTGGCCGCCCTTTCAATGGCAAGCCTACACAACCACCACCATAACCAATGGTTCTACAATAATTCTAAGGGCAGACCACCCTAAGGACCAATCTTGCATTATATACTAGGGATGAAACAACATATACTCAAGCATCAGGTTCAGGGTGCAACCAAAGGGTGGGAGTAGGAATTCATATACCTAGTATGGTGGCTGCTCAATTTCCTCCAACTCCTTTTGCTCCTTTCGCACTTTAAGTGAATTTGGGATGTTGTACAGGAACTATATAGCAAGATTATGTCAAATTGGTGGGTCAAAATTTCACAATCCATCTCCCCCAGTTATTGATAGAGAGAATCCATATCCAAAGGGGTACCGGATCTCAAACTTCACTTTGTTCTCTAGAAGAAATGGGCAATCCACATTAAAACATGCTACAAGATTCATAATACAATATAGAGAGCTAGCAAACTATGCAAACTTTGGTTTTTATAAACTAAGTTTGTTCCCAAATTCTTTTACAGGCCAAGCATTTACTTGGTATTCAACATTATCAAGGGATTCAATTTATTCATGGCAAGAAATGGAAAGGAAGTTTCATACCCAATTTTTAAGAGCCAAGCCTAAGGTTTATGATGCTCAGTTATCATAGATGACCCAAAGGAGTGGAGAGTTTGCTAATCTCTTCATAGCTTGCTTCAAAAAAATGAGAAGTACATGCAAAGTCTTCTTGCTAGAAAATAAATTTGTATAGAAGGCACAAAGAGGGCTTGACATTGAGCTCAGAAAGAAATTCTAGGGTATGGAATTCAGAGAGTTTTACAAGATGGCTGCAAAAAGCAATAGAATATGAAGAGTTGTTAAGGGAAGATAATAGAATAAAAAAGAAGGCTATGGGAACTTACTTTCAAGAGGTGGGTACCCAAAAGACTATTATTGCTAACCTTGCTAATTTTGGATCCCAAGTCTACCCACTTTTGATGAAGTCCCAACCAAAAACTAAGGATGCTTGGAAGAAGAATTAGTATTCCTCAATGCAATACACCTTCGTTGTGACCAAAACAGATGAAATCTTTGACTTCTTCTTTAAAAAAGACTTCATCATTCTTCCTATAGGCCATCACATTTCTGTAAAAAAAGAAGTCAAAGGAAAAGAGTACTATAAGTATCACAACTCTTGGAACCATATAACTAATGCATGCTAGTCTTCTAAAAATGTAATCCAGGACAAGGTCAATAAGGGGATACTCTAGTTCCTTGAGAAAAAGAAAGACTAGGCTAATTGATGAAGATCCCTTCCCTCCTATTTCCTCTGTGAATGCTATTGAAGTGGATCTTCATGCCCTAATCAATGAGAAAAACAAAAATTAGCAAAGAACACATGAAGAAAAGGCAAAGCAAACATGGGTTCCTAAAAGTCTCAATAGGGGTCAACAACAGACTGGGCAAGACCCTTATAAAAAAAATAAAAAATAAAAAATAAAAAAAGAAGAAGAAGAAGAAGAAACTTGCTTTATACTCACCCTTCGCATATTGATATCCAAAGGAGACAATCTGAGACTACCAAAAGGGTGCCTAAAGGTCTTCATGGAAATAAGAGCCTACACCAAGGTCTGTAGCAAAGTCTACACAAGGAATTACCACATACAAGGTCAGGTTGCAACATGAGAAATAAGGATCAACCTGATACTTATCACTTGCAGTTCAGTACCCCAAGAAGTTGGCCAAGGATTGCTGATAGTTTGTTCAAGAGTCTACATCCAGAGCTGTGTAAGAGTCTTTTTAAGGGATTACTAGAAACTAGACCAAACTCTAACCTAAAAAAGGAAAGTCATCCTAAGACTTACCATAACCAAGCTAGTATCCAAAAAAGGCAGCCCAGGATTACTAAGGGTTTGCCTAGGAATCTTCACCAAAGTCTGCATCAGAATCCTTCAAGGAGTCTGCTGGAGACTATGTCAAATTCCAACAAGAATAGGAAGAGTCTACCTTAGACTTTTCACCTACCAATTGCTACTAAAAGAAGACAGCTTAAGTTTGTGCTACCACTTATGGAAGTCAAGGAAAATTAGTGGCACCTTGCTTGCCATAGAAAGTTTCTATAACCTCTTATAGGAACCCAAAAAAATGAGGTTTCAAAGAAAAAGGGTAACAACAAAAATGGAGCGATCTAGCACAAAAGTAAGACAAAAAGAAGATCAAATGTGGAGAATGAATATGTAAACATGAAGTCTATAGGTAGTAGCATAGAAGAAATGAAAATGCAGGAAATCAAAGTGGGCCAAATTACTATACCTTTGAGTTTTTCCACGGCAACCATTATTTTGCTAGCTTCATTTCAAATATTTGGAGATGAAGAATCTGAAAAAGAACCTTAAGGAGAAGTGAAGACTCAAGGGCATCCTCAAAAAAGTAAATTGTGTATTATGGTGTGATCCCTAAATTTTGTACCTTCTAGTATGCATTTGAACATTAAAAGCACCTAAGCTTGGTAAAAAATTCTCCAAAACCTGAAAACTCTCAAAATGAGAAAATTGGGAAAACAAAAACATATCTTTTTGACATTTGAATCCCTTTAAATCATCCAAAATTGAGTAGCAAATATAACGTAACTAGAATCATGAAAAATGGATGAGAAACGAGCAAGAACGGGCAAAAATAAGTGAAATGGGCGAAAAAGGACTAGCTACCACACAGCCTTCTACGAGGCCTCGCAATGCTGTGTGGCAGCCACACAACCTTCTACGGCACTATTGTAGAAGCCTTGTAGCACTATTGTATAGCCCTCTGTAGTGCTACAAAGGCAAATGTAGCAGCTTAGGTGATTTTCTATATTTTTTATGCAATCCCACATCGAAAGTTCAATGTTTTCCTCCTTTAATCTTCTCCCTACATATAGAGGATCTCTCCACACTTCAAGGCATCAACTTTGGGAGCTTAAAAGCCTTTGCATTAAACAAATCACTCTAGTTCTAAAGCTTTTCATTTTTTTTTCTTTCGCTTTGCATTTGCTTCTTACTTCTCAAAACAAGTTGGGGGGGGTTTCTCCTTGATTCCTACCCAACAAGTCAAAGGCTTTCTACCCACCTGTTATAAACAAGTTTATTGCCCAAGGGTTGTATCCACCATCTGAGGCTATCTGCCACCCGCCATCTGAGGTAAGCCACCACACTGTCTGAGGTTAGTTGTTGCTCACCGTCCGAGGCTAGTCATCACCCGCCATCAGAGGTAAGTTTCTTTTCCTCTACTTTATTTTATTTATTATTCCCTTTTTGGGATTTGTGTTCTAAGAATCCTTACCTAATTCTTGATTTGCTAAGGTAGTTAATTGGAATGACTTAATTAACTCTATTTAGCAATTCATTGGTTAAATCAATCAACTCAACTTTCTTTTAATCAATCAATCAAAACATGATAAAATGGCTAGGCTAAACTAACCCCTTCATAAGAAGGCGGAACTGCATGGTTTCTGATTCACATTCAAAGGGATATGCAAACACTTGGTTCAAACAGCTAATCCAATTCAAATTAACCAACTCTCCCCCCTCTATCACCTTCTTTACATGATTTTATCTTATTTTCTTTACTTTGTTATTAAACTTAGTTTGGAGAATATGTGACTTCCCTAAAACTCATAAGGGATAGAGGAGGTATCCTCTAAGTTTGGAATTTATTGTAATGTTAACTTTCTTGTATTTCGAACCTTAATTATGTATTTATTTTATTATTGAATGGATGAGTTGAATGATCATACATATTACAAACTGCTCATGCATCTTAAATTGTTCATGAAATATATTTCAAGTTACTCTTATATTAAATGGCCAAACTCATCTTGTTAAAATAAACTAAAAATCTAGTCCTCGAATCCTCTTTAGTTTCAAGGCTAGTGATCTTTTCCTTTAAGTAATAATTGGAGTCAATAGGGTTTTTTCCTTATATTTTCCCAAATAAAAATAAATTAAGGTGGCCACTTTAAGAAACAATTTTTCAATCTATCAAAAATAAGTCCAAGGGCTTCCTATTGAGTTCTTTTCCAAATGAGCATTTTGATTCCCTTATGCTCGAGCGAAACCTCACAGCTTGCGATTCCAATGGGGATAATTCTTTTAAAAGAAATAAGCGGATTACTAATTGATTTAAAAAGAGTTTGGCATTTTAATATAATTGTGACTTTGCATGCATCTCTTGTATAGAATCTTTATTGTTCAGCCTAGTATTAGGAAAACAATGGATACTGATTAGCATTGAGTGGGTAACCCTACTTGGGTCTATTTGCCGATAGTGAAATCATCCACCCCATGACAAATCCTTTAATCCTTCAAAGGTGTAATGAGCATGCAGTACCATTAGACTCATACGAGGCTACTTGACTCATATGTGGTTAGATATATCGCTACTCTAATGTGACAGGTACCCAAACTGAGCCACCCTTACCCTTTCATATAATGAACCTAGATCTTGACCTTAGATTGTATGTACCATAATCAGAACCTTGTATCTTTGCATTCTCATAAATTATTTTCCCCATGCATATCATACATCTATATTATATAGCAAAATATACATTCATCTCAACTCTAGGTCAAACCTTAAACTGAAGAAGGATAAAAAATTCTTACCTCTATTCAAACACCTCCCCTATAAACACTCTCACCTATACCCCATCACCCTATCCAATAACCCTTAAACCATCACCTTAAACCTCTTACTTAAACACTATTACCCTTTTACTCTAACCTTTAACCTAAGCACTTTCACCTCTAAACCCTAAACACTCTCACCTCCATTCGAACACTAAACACTCGAACCTCACACTTCAAATGTAAACCTAAACCTCCTTAAACCTTTAGACTTTAAGCCATAGGCCGTCAACCCTAAAACCCATATCCAACTCTAAGCCTAACCCACAACCCTTATCCTTATCTAAAAAACAAAAAAAAAATAGACACCTTGGGTTCTCCATACCAAAACCATTATCTTGATCCTACCACTTGTTCAAAATCAAACTAACTAGCCTAATACCTATGGCCAATTACCTTCAAAACTAGCTTGTTATCCTTATGTCCAACAACTTTAGCCTAACATGCTATCTTAAGCCCAATACCTTTGGTCCAATATACCATAAGCCCAAAACATTTGCCCCATCATACCTTAAGCCTAAAAAATGGTTAGTCCATGACACAATAAGGAAGCCTTTTCCCTTAGGATCTACATGTCTATACCTTCATCACCTTTTCTGTTCCATACCTATCACTCACCTTGTTGCTTTGATTTGGACTTACCAATAGTTAACCTGCTTGATATGAATTCACTAACCAAACTTGTGACCAGACTCTTAAGAAGAAAGAAGAGCATTTCCAAGCTGTCCTAGTTGCTCAACAAGTCTAACTCAAGGAATAAAGGCAATTCATCATTCAGGAAGATTGGGCCATGATTAACCAAGCCAGCCTTAACCATCCTAACCCAAACCTTATCTTGAACTAGACTAATCCTAGCCCAAATTTGAGCCAAACCAACCCATATCTAAACCAAGGTGAGGAAGTTTTCTTTTATCCAAACACCAGATTTCTCATGGAGAAACTTGAAGCCATGGAGAGAACCATCAAATCCCTAAAGCACCATAGTGATCTAATTAATGTGGACAGTCTAACCTTATTCCATGATGTAAAGCTTCCTCCTAAATTCAAAATGCCTAAACTAAAAAGATTTTATGGAACCATATGCCCTAAGATGCATCTAAAGATATATATGGGGGCAATGTAACCTTTGGGACTTAGCGATGAGCTTCTTGCTCAATTATTCCAACAATCACTAACCAGTACTACCAGGAGATGGTTTCTTTCACTAGACAAGAGCTAGAAAAGGACATGGGATGATATCTATCATGCCTTTATCAAACAATATCATTATAATAAAAAAATGGATGTCACTCATGACTTGAAAACTACTAAGCAACTTCTAGAGGATTCCTTCTCCATATTCCTTAAAAGGTACAGGGCTAAAACTATTCAAATGGTAAATAGGCCAATAGAGCAAGAACAAGTAGACATCTTTGTCAATAACCTACTTCCAACCTACCAAGTCTACTTGTTAACCGAATACCTACCCACTTTCAAAGCTTTGGTTGCAACTGTGTCAAAGGTTGAAGACTGCATCCAAAGTGCATCATTTCAACCTGAATTCCCCACCACCAACCCAAATAGTGGTGAATAACCTGAACTCAATTCGACCCCACCTTACCTTAACCACAAATGGCATAACTTGGAAGAGTTCAAATTTAGCTAATCTAATCTATCTGATATTGAATTCCAAGCCTGTGTCCAAATCTTAAAGTCTCTAAATTCAAGTTTGAGTCTGTCATCTTATTTTTCTTTTCATGTATTTTTCATCGATCATGTCAGCCTCTTTTTGTTATCTAATGATAAAATTTTCCATTATAACAAAATATGTGTACTTGTCATTCTTGTTTTAAACATGGATGAGCTCTAAAAAAAAAAAAGAAAAAGAAAGAGAAAAAAAAAAGAAAGAGAAAAGGAGAAATGAACAGTCAATTAAATCTACCACAACTAGCACATATTAGAATTGAAGTGCTATCAACAATTGCTTTGCCAGCTCCTAATCAAAGAAGGTTAAAGAATAGACCTCTCATCAAATAATTAAAGGACAAAAAAATAATTCAATGTAATTATCCATTGCACTTTGGAAAATCAAACGATGCACCTCAACAAAGGGCAACAAGTTCGTCAAAACCAAAATTCAAAAGTCAAAGCTCCTCAAAGTGAAGAAAAGCAGCATACCATGGTGGAATATTTTCTCATAAATTTCATCAATTCAAGCTTGCTAAGTTGAAAATTCAAAAGAGCAGCTTAGGCAAAAATTAGAACTAGAGAGAGAGAAAGAGGAAGAAAGCCCATCCTAGTCATCTTCCTTCATGTCCAAAGCTGTCGAATCATCTTCAATCAATCCATATCATCTTATGTCATCCTTCCTCATTAAAGGAAAGTTATATTGTCTTATATGCCCTTTATCTCATAGTGAGGGCATATCTTTCTATATCATCATCATCTTTTGTCAATTCATCTCATCACTTAGCTCAAAGAGCTAAGGCAGAATCCCTTACATTGCCAATTCGTCGCGTCCTTATCTCTCTTTAGGAACATGATCCCCAACTTATCTCTTCTCGTTAGTCCTTTAGCCACTCCCAAGGGCACTTCCTTTTAACCGGTATGTCATCTACATTCAAGCCAATAGAGTGTTATCCCAAATTTCTCTTCAATCTCAAAACAGCAAGATTAGCTTAACTTGTTCTTTTCCATAAATCATGCTAGAAATAGTAAAACCATATAACCTCCCTGATATTTTTTAGAAAGTTGTAACCTACCTTTAAAATCCTAAAATTTAATGAAATCATATTGTTCCATCCCATGCGTCTATGGCAACATCCCATTATCCTTGAAATAATCAAGCCTCCTTGACAAAACACATAACCCCTGAGAACAAAGTTTCTTAAAGGTTTGCAAACCATTCTCAACTTAATCCTCTTAAATTGATGCAACCATATTAATAAGGTAAGCCCTCATCCATGAGCCTATAATCAAAACCTTTAGTACCATACCAAAGCTAAAGCCAACTATCCAAAGCACCCTTGTAGAAAAACCTAAGCTAACAAGCTATACTCAAAGCCCAAAAGTCCAAACTAAAAAGCCTTCACCATGAAGCCCACTCCCAAAAGCCTTTACCATAAAGCCTATGATCTCCTCCAAGGTAAAAGCCTGATTAAGCCTTTCCATGCTGGATTTCTAGCCTAACTTTTTCTCTAAGCCAAACTTAGCCTCCCAATTTGACGTCTTACGAAATCTAGCATCTTAAGAAAAAAAAATGACTGAGCCTTCCTAAGCTGATTTCCTAGCCTGACCTTTTCTTTAAGCAAGACTTAGCATCCCTTCCTAAGTTGGTTTCCTAGCCTGATCTTTCCTGTAAGCAAGACTTAGCCTCCCAGTTTGACATCTACGAAATCTAACATCCCAAAAAAAAAAAAAAATCTAACTGATCATTCCTAAGCTAGTTTCCTAACGTGACCTTTCTTCTAAGTAAGACTTAGCCTCCCAATTTGATCTCCTACAAAGTCAAACATCCCACACACACACACACACACACACATGTATGTGTGTGTGTGTATACCAAGAAAAAAAAATGACTGAGCCTTCTTAAGCTAGTTTCCTAGCCTGACCTTTTCTTTAAGCAAGACTTAGCATCCCTTCCTAAGTTGGTTTCCTAGCCTGATCTTTCCTGTAAGCAAGACTTAGCCTCCCAGTTTGACATCTACGAAATCTAGCATCCCAAAAAAAAAAATCTAACCGAGCCTTCCTAAGCTAGTTTCCTAACGTGACCTTTCTTCTAAGTAAGACTTAGCCTCCCAATTTGACCTCCTACAAAGTCAAACATCCCACACACACACACACACACATATATGTGTGTGTGTGTGTGTGTGTGTGTGTATACATACATATATATATACACACACGCACACATACATATCCAAGCTCAAGTAAGGCAAGGTTGTAAAATTGATTTGATTTTCCTTATCTATCTATATATATTGTGTGATTGATTGTGTTTGATTGAATTAGGGATGGAGAAATGAGGTTTTGGAGTTCAAAAATGATAAATTAATGAATAAAAAAGACTTATTAAGAGTGGTTTTAGTGGAAAAAGAATAGGGAATGGAAGAATAGAATGGAGGAAGTAAGAAGCAAGATGAGATAGATTTGAGGGTTTGGAAGTGCTAGAAGTTGGGAGGGGAATTTGGACCTCTTGGAGTATTAATTTGGGAATGTCAAAACATCAAAGTTGTAGTTTGATATCTATAGTTTGTTTATTTCTTTAAAAGGATTTAAGTCAATTCTTGATACTTTTCAAGATATTAGAGGGAGAATGGGACTACCTGCTAGCAGACTATCCTAAAATTCCTTAGAGTTAAAGGCCAGGTTTAAGTACCTTAGGAAAGGAATTTAGAGATAACCAAAACATAAAAGTGAATCTTGATATTCCATCTAAATGTTGTAAAAATTTCAGATAAAAATCACAAGTAGGTTGAGAGATATAGGGAAATTAAAAGAGCTGTTGCAGGGTACCTCGACTGCCAAAATTTCTGACATTAAACCCTAATTTTGAGGACCATAGTAATAGAATCAATCCATAGTCAAAACTAATAAAATGTACCTTTATGAGTCTAGTTTGATTTGGAAAAATGAATCATCTTAATTGATTTTTGAAGCTTGAGTTATAACCTAAATAATGGACTGCAATCTTTCTAAACCCTAGATTATAGAATTTAGAGGAAACTTGGGAAATGAATTTTAGGAAATACCAAAATTTAAATGAGTTATATTCTAGATATAATGGAGTGAAATGTGTTAGGATATGAATGCTTTTGGAATCAAATCAATTGGAGTTATATAGCCTAGATTACAATAGAAATAGTAAGATAACTCCATGGCAATTGTAAACTTACCTTTAAATTTTATAATTAAAATGAATTTAGTTATAGGAATTTAACTTTTACATAAATATTTATGATGTAGAGGGTGAGGAAAACGTTCCAGAGGAGGAGCCTTGTGGAGAAGAGAAAGAGAAGGAATATCCATACTTTGGAACTTGAAAAGAAGAAGGTAAGTATATATTAAACTTCCTGGCACATGTCCATTACACCACTCTTATGTGAATTGTACTTGACCACTTGACATTGAAATTGAGAAATTGTCTTTATAAACTATGAAACTTAACCTTAATTGATTTTTTTTTCTAAACAAAATCGTTCCATTAACTTGATGCCCGACATAAGACTAAAAGCGAAAATTCCCTTTCTTCAATGAGGGGATCACCGAACTCTGTGCACAGTGATTTGAACCTTGCTAAGAGGTATTTGAACACCCTAGCCACAATGCATAGCTAACCTTGTGTCATACTTTATAACATGAAATCTATGGTCACTATAGTATTATATTATACGAAATCTATGGATTAAATTCACAGTAAATTGATCATAATTTCTGCTAGCATATTTTTTTTTATTTTTTTATTTTTTATTTTTATCTGCTTATTGTGTTAACCCACTAGAACTCAGATATTCCCAACATATCCTGATTGCTTTACTTCATCATCTAATATATATTCACTTAGATTTGCATCTCATTCCTTTCCTTTTTCATTTTTTTTTTCAGGATAACAATACTCACAGTGCAATTTCCATTCCCTACTTGCCGTTAAGGGTTGTTGAAAGAGAATGTTTATACACAGACTTTAAATTTGTAGGAATTTTGTAATTATAAAAAAATGGTATAATATGAATCTATATATGTCTGTGTACATAATGATATATTGGTGTACAGTAATATTATTTAGAAACTCCATGGTACATAATGTAATATAAGTATGAAATGGTATATGAATATAAATGACCAAATAAGACACCTAAGAGATTGAATATAATTAATTTAGACTAGGAGTGAGTACCGGTTGATTGTGGAGTTGCCTATGCCTTATAAGAAGTTATGGATATAAGATAGGAATATTGGCAGTGCTATTTTCCTTGTAGGTTTGATCTTGAGAAAAAATAACCATGCTACCGGTATACTGCCTAAGCTACATTGGTAATCTAAAATAGTCAAGCTCTATGGGTCTTTGGTGGTGTATGCCTACCCATGCCCCAGGACTGTCCATCCTAAAAAGTGGGATGTGACAAACCTGATTGAGCCTAAGGTAGAACTTGACTGATCCTTCCAAATGAACTCCCCAAAGGTCGTAACCTAACCTAGTCAAAGTACTAAACCTGACTAAGCCTTCCACATGAACTTCTGGAAGGACAAGCCTAACAAATTGATCTTCCCCAAACCTTTCAACCTAATTGTCTCCAAAGACCTGACCCTCCTAATCAAGCTCTCCAATCTAGCCTCAAACCAAATCTTCTCCAAAGTCAGACCTATCTAAGTCTTTCCAATTGACTACCCTGATCTTTTCCAAGGCCATAACTTGCTTGACCTCCTAGAATGACTTCTTTCTAAGCCAAATTGATAGCCATTAACCAACCAACCTCATACCTGATATGCCCTTTTCATCTCTAAGCTAGCCAATCAACCAAAGATCAAATAACTAAGAAACCTTCCAAAATGGGGGCATTTTTTCCCAAAAGCTCAGCACTCTCCTACTAAACTAACACTTCACAAGTCAAAGTATCCAATCATTGCATAGTCAGATGCATTTCATACTAGAACAGGTTGTAAGTCAGACTTTTAAATCAAAATAGATCACTTTTTGTTCCTACTAGAAAGGACCACAACTTTCACTATTCCTACCAGATAGGACAATTATCTTTACCATTCTTACCAAACAGGATGGTCATCTTTTTAATCCCACAAGGTAGGATCATTACTTTTCATTCCTACCATAAAGAACCATTACTTTTGCTATTCCTACCAGACATAATAGTTATCTTTATCATTCCTACTAGATAGGACAGTCATCTTTTTTATCCTACCAGATATAATCATCACTTTTCATTCCTACTAGAAATGACCACTACTTTTACTATTATTACTAGACAGGATAGTTATCTTTACTATTCCTCATAGATAGGATCATCATTATTCCTATCAGATAGGATTATCACTTTATTGATTCCTATTTGATAAGGTTGGCTCTTTCCTACCAAATAAGATCATCATACCCACTAGACAGGATCACCACTTTATTGATTCTTACCAGATAGGGTCGCCTTCTTTTCTACCAAATAAGATCATCATTCTTACCATACAGGATCACCACTTTGTTGATTTCTACTAGATAAGATCGCCCTCTTTCCTACCAGACAACATCATCATTCCTACTAAACAAAAACATCATTTTTATCTCTAAGTATAAAGGACAACTACCAAATGCTACCAGCGGCTAGATCTCCTAAATATACCGAGGGCATCTTTCTTATCCATCCCTATGGTTCCTTAAAATTCAACCACACTTTTCACCCAAGTTTCTAAACTTTAACTTAGACATCAATTTGGTTCCATTTACCAACCCTCAACTTCAGGTTCACTATCATCAAATCAGCTTTTAGTTAAGACAATTTTGATGAGGGGGCAATTGTGAACCCATAATTTTGTACCCTCTAGTATGCATTTAAACCTTAGAAATACCTAAACTTAGTAAACAAACCTCTAAAACCTAAAAACTTTCAAAATGGAAAAATCAAGAATACCGAAACATTTCTTTTTAACATTTGAAACTCTTCAAATCATCAAAAACTGAGTAATGAATATAACGCAACTGGAATCATGAAAAATGAATGAGAAAAGAGAAAGAACAGGGCAAAAACAGATGAAACAAGCTTCTGCTATGCCTTACAGCCCCATGTGGCAGCAGTAACATTACCACAGAAGCCTTGTAGCACTGCCACATAGCCCTTTGTGGTACTACAAAGCCAATACGGCAGTTTTGTGCAATTTTCTGTATTTTTTGTGCAATCCCCCATTAAAAGTTCAGTGTTTTCCTCCTCTAATCTTCTCCCTATATATAGAAGACATCTCCACACTTTGAGGCATCAACTTTGGGAGCTTGAAAGCCTTTGCATCAAGTAAACCACTCTAGCTCTAAAGCTTTTCATTTCATGTTCTTTTGCTTTGCATTTGCTTCTTACTTCGCAAAGCAAATTGGGGGATTTCTCCTTGATTCCTATCTAAAAAGTTAAAGGCTTTTCACCCACCTTTTTTGAGGCAAGTCTATTGCCTCAGGCTCATGTCGATCGTCTAAGGCTAGCTACCACCCACCATCAGAGGCAAGCTGCTGCGCCATTTGAGGCTAATCATCACTCACCATTCGAGGCTAGTCATTACCCACCATCTAAGGTAAGTTTCTTTTCCTTTCCTTTATTTTATTTATTATTCCCTCCTTGAGACTGTGTTCTAAGACTCCTTACATAATTCTTAATTTGCTAAGGTAGTTAATTAGAATCTGACTTAATTAACTTGACTTGGTAATCCATTGGTTAAATCAATCAACTCAACCTTCTATTAATCAATCAATCAAAATATGATAAAATGGCTAGGCTAAACTAACTCTGTCACAAGAAGAGAGAACTATATGGATTCTGATTCCCATTCAAAGGGATATGCAAATGCGTGGTTAAGCATCAAATCCAATTAAAACTAACCAATTCTCTCCCCCCACCTGCGCCACCCCCCCCCCCCCCCCCCCTTTTTATCCCCTTCTTTATGTGCTTTGATCTTATTTTCTTTTACTTTGTTATTAGACTTAGTTTAGGGAATGTGTGTCTTCCCTAGAACCCATAAGGGTTAAAGGAGGTACCCCCCTAAGTTTGGGACTTTATTGTAATATTAACTTTTTTTTATTCGAACCTTCGTTGTGTAGTTATTTTATTATTGAATGGAGGGGTTGAATGATCATGTATATTATAAACTGCTCATGCATCTTAAATTATTTATGAAATATATTCTAAGTTACTCTTATATTAAATGGCCAAACTTATCTTGTTAAAATAAACCGAAAATCTAGTCCCTAAATCTTCTTTGGTTTTGAGACTAGTATTTTTTCCTTTGGGTAATAATTAGAGTCAATATGGATTTTTTCTTATATTTTCCCAAATGAAAATAAATTAAAGTGGTGATTTTAAGAAACACTTTTTAATCTATCAAAAATAAGCTTAAGGGCTTCCTCGTGAGTTATTTCCTAAATGAACAATGAGCATTTCGATTTCCTTTAGCAAATTGGACCGGTGCTCAGGCGAGGCCTCACAAGTGGAGTTACCATCCAGGCTATAGAACCTGGAGTTTCAAAAAGGGTTGTCTTTGAGAAGCCTGCAGAAAGGATAACAAAACACATCAAGCTAATATACATTAAAGCTTTTATGAATAGGAGACCAACCTTCAGAGTCATGATAAACAATGGATCTGCTCTTAACATAATCCCATTGAGGATGGCCTTAGAACTTGGTAAGACTAAAGATGATCTCATAACTATAGATGTTTTTATCTTAGTATTTAATGGGGAAGTCATGAAGACTCTAGGAGTCTAACCAATAGTGATCTAAGTTGGAAGCAAAACCTCCCTTATGGCCTTCTTTATGGTAAAATCTATTGCTAACAACCATGCTCTATTGGGAAGGGACTGGATTCATGTCAATTGGTGTGTGCCATCCTCACTTCACCAATTCCTCCTATTTTAGAAAGGGGATGAGGTGGAAATAGTATGGGTTAATGGAAAGCCTTTCAAAGCCTACACAGATGTAGTAGATGCAAGATTCTATGATGGAAACTTTGGTGCAATTCCATTTAAAGGTAAAAATAAATATGGTGGATCAAAAGCACTTACCATGGCAAGCAAAAAGGGTTACTAACAACAAGTTAAAAATCTCCTTTAAAAGTCTGTGATCATGCCTTATCATAGGAGGCCGAACATTCAGCTCATCATTGAGGAGGTTAATGATTAACTTCACCCAAGAAAAGAAAGCATGAGTTGCAGCCATATTGTTGAAAGCACAAGTGCAACAATCTTTAGGCAGGCTAATCGCTAAATAAATTCAAGAGACTGCAGGTGCTAAAATCATCTTTGAAGGGGAATAGTTTGAGCAAGTAGAGGAGATCCAATTGCATGAGTTGAAAAATGCTCCACCTAAAATGGATGATTCTATGACTGAAGTTCAAGACCTTTTAGAGAAAGTCAACCTGGAGACTCCTGAAAAGCCCATAATCACCTATAGCAGTGACCTACTCCAACCTGTAGTAAAAAGAAAAATAATTGAATTATTGTAAGAGTTTAAAGACTATTTTTCTTAGGAGTATGATGAAATGACTAGATTAAGTAGGAATCTATTGAGCCAGACTATCATCCTTACCGTCGACCCTCTAGGAGGATGTCAAAGGACATTTAACTTAAAATAAAGGAAGAAATTAAGAAACTACTTAAAGTTGGGTTTATAAGACCTACTAGATATACTAAGTGGCTTTCCAATATTGTTCCCATGGTGAAGAAAAATGGGAAGCTTAAAGTCTGTATAGATTTCAAAGACTTGAATGCAATAACTCTCAAGGATATCTATATCATGCCAATTACTGATATGCTCATTGATGTTACAGCCAAACATGAGTTACTTTCCTTCATTGATGGTTTTTTAGCCTATAACCAGATATTTATCACTCAAGAAGACATACCAAAGACTACTTTTAGGTGTCTTGGCTCCATTAGAACCTTCGAGTGGTTGGTCATGCCCTTTAGGCTAAAAAATGCTAGTGCTTCCTACCAATGAACGATGAATGCAATATTCCATGTTTTGCTTGGAAAGTTTATAGAAGTCTATGATATGCTTAGTAAGTTTATAGAAGTCTATGTGGATGATATAGTTGTGAAATCCAAAAAAAGTTGAAGACCATGTGGAACATCTAAGAAAAGGCTTTTAAAGGATGAGAGATTACCAATTAATGTTAAACCTCCTTAAGTGTGCTTTTGGGATCCGAGCTGGAAACTTCTTGGGATTCCTGGCATATCAAAGAGGAGTTGAAATAGATAAAAACAAGGCAAGGGCAATTATGGAATCTCAGCCTCTTAAAAATAAGAAAGAGCTACAATGATTCTTAGGCCAAGAGATTCATCTTCAATTTAGCTAGAAAGTCCAAGGTCTTTTCTAAGCTGCTCAAGATGAAGTCTGAAGACAAATTTCTTTGGAAAGACCACTATCAAGAGGCTTTTGAGAAGATTAATGAGTATAGAATAATTCTATAGATCATGAACGAGCCATCTATTATCTCAGTAGGTTTTTCACACCAATAGAGATATGATACTCACCTGCAGAAAAAATATGCTCAGCATTATACTTTGCATACATCAAGCTTCGCATTATTTAATAAGATCAAGAGTGTATGTAGTCTTACAAATAGATTTGGTTAAGTATATAGCCCCTCATCACTAGGTGTACAGGCAAGCAGAATTTTCCTTGGTTTACTTCCCTCAAAAGTCAGTGAAAGGCCAAGCATTAGTAGACTTCTTAGCAGACCACCCAAATATGAAGGAAAAAGGAGGAGAAGAGTTAGAATTGCCAGTCTATAGAGCTTAAAAGGACCCTTGGATGCTGAAATTTGATAACTCAAATACTGAAAGGTCTACATGTGCTGAGGAGGTCATTATATCCCCTTTAGGTGCTAAAGCTACCTTCTCATTCAACTTGAACTTTGAATGCACCAATAACCAAGAGAATATGAGGCATTCATGATTTTGATAGAACTGGGTGCCAAGGAAGTGTTAGTGATAGGAGACTCACAGTTGGTATTGAGACAGCTTTCTTAAGAATATAAATGCAACAGACTTTTGTTAGGTCCCTACTACACAACAATAATTCAATTATTAAAGGACTTCATAGATGTGTAATTCTTGTATATACCAAAAGAATCAAATTGGTAGGCTAATGAATTAGCTCAAATAGCCTTAGGTATAAGAATGATAGAAGAACTTACTCGCATGATATTTTTCATCAAAAAGCATAGCCATCCATCCATCTTGGAGCAGGGGATTCCAATTAGCACCTTGAACACAAATGTTAACCTCACTGATGACTGTAGGCAACCCCTTAGAAATTACCTAAGTAATTTATCCATAATAGCTCCTTACAGGCTCAAAGTTTAAGCTTAAAATTATATGTTAATAGAAGAAGAGCTTTACCAAAAGGGCTTAGATGGATTACTGTTGAGATGCTTGGGATTTCCCAAGGCTATAGAGGTGATGAAGCAAGTACATAAGGGAATCTGTAGAGCAAGTAAGAATTAAAATAAGATGGCTAATCAAGAGGCCTGACTATTTTTTGCCAATTATCCTCAAACAATGTATAAGCTATGCAATAGGATGCAAATAATGTCAAAAGTATGGAAGGATTCAGAGACTACCTGCAGATGAGTTACATCTTGCGATCGAGCCTTAGCCTTTTAGAGAGCTATTGACTTGATTAGAAAAATTTTATCCAACTTCATCAAAGAGGCATAGTTTCATCATCGTGGCAACAGACTATTTTACCAAGTGGGTGGAGACTGTACCTATGAAAAAGTTGGAACAAAAAGATATCATACAATTTGTAAAAGAGTTCATCAATTCAAAGATTTGATATTCCACAATCTATCACTACAGACTAGGGTCCCATGTTCACAAGGAAAGAGATGAGGGACTTTGCATGTTCACAGGGGAAAAGATGAGGGACTTTGTATGTTTACAAGGGAAGAGATGAGGGACTTTACATAAGACTAATGCATCAAGCTAATCAATTCAACACTCCACTCCCCTCAAGCAAATGGACAAGCTAAATCTTTAGTTCTATAAAAAAATGATTGAAGGCAATCTTAGAGACTGGCATAAACTATTATCAGAGACTATGGGCTTATAGGACATCAAAAAGAAGTTCAACAAATCCATTTCCCTTACCTATGGTCATGATGCTGTCTTTCCAATGGAGGTAGTAGTTCCCTCCTTGAGAGTGGCCAAACAGCATGGTCTTACCCCAGATGATTGCCACTAAACTATAATGATAGTACTAAAAGATCTAGAAGAAGCAAGTATGCGAGCTTTCAATCATATGCTGATACATATGAAGAAAGTCTCTAGAGCTTATAATAAAAGAACTAAAAGTAAGAAAGAGAAATAGTTTGGAAGCTCAGCTTACGTGTAGGCATCAAAGATAGAGAATTCGGCAAATGGTCTCCCAATTGGGAGGGCCCTTTTAAAGTGCACAAAGTGCTGAATGGAAATGCCTATTCATTGTTAAGCTTACAAAGAAAGTCTCATAAAAGATTCACTAATGGCAAGTATCTTAAAAAATACTTTCCCACTTTATGGAAAATGAGGCAAGCACTCAAAGAAAATCAATGACAAAACCAATCCCAAGCCCATCAAAATACCTATCACCTGTAAAAGCAATGGATGTATATATAGAGTAACATGCACAAAGTTGATCCCATGGTTAAAACTATAAATAAGTAGGCCTATGGCCACTTTTACTTAATTAAATAAAGACAAGCCAAATTCATAGTTCATACATCATAAAAGATCAACGGCCTAGTTTAAATATTACAATCCCAAAAGGTCAACAAAATTTTCTAAGCCAATAACATGAAAAAAGAGGAATGCAAGAAGTAATAAAACAAGCTCATAGTGAAGTAAAATCAAAGGCTTGCAACTCTCCACCAGCTGCAGTATCAGAGTCGCTTCTCCTCCAAAGTGGTACATTCTGCCACCTAATTTTGTACTTAAGGATACTCAACAATCAAGAAGTTTCATATGCAATCTATCTCTTGGTGCTTCTTGCCATGTTCCCTTTGTAGCTCATATCCTCTAGCCAGCAAGTCTATAGCTCTCACATCCAAAGCTATATTTTCATCCTTCAGTTGTTGGATTATTTCATATGTTACATCCAAGTTCTTGCAGATCTCTTCATACTCCTAGATTCTATCTTTGTTGCAGGCCACCAAAACATCAAACTCTATCTTTTTCTCTGACATTGCTATAATCTTTTCATGCAAAGATGAGATAGTAGCACTTTTTTCTTTGTAGTTAGAGAAAGAAATAAGAACCATTGCTTTCAAATCATCAAGGCAAGAGATGCTTTCGGCAGAAGATGTGGCCATGTGGAGCATTGAAATAGCAGAAAGAATGGAGTCCCACTGAAACTCAATAAGGGTAGAAAACTCCGAAGAAAAGATCTGCTGCAAGATGGTGCAAGCTGCAACTACAGAATTAGGGGCTGGGCGAGGTCCTATGGTGTAAGTGCTAAAGCTAGCACATATGAGGAATGAGAAGTCCATACAAGTGGCAGGATTATCAAAAGTACCAATGGGATTGAGATGATTCTGCTTTAGTGGTAGAATCCTGCATCCATAAGAAAATAAAAAGAAATTAAGCTTCCAAAAAGGAAAAAAAAAAAAGAGTTTTGAGACTTCTACCTAAGAAGGAAGAGTGGTTTTGGCTCTAGAAGGCCTATCATCACTTGCAATCACATTAACCAAAATGTTCAAAAGGGGCATGGTAGACCAAGTAGCCATAAAATGATCATCTTCAAAATGAGGAATAGAAAGAGCATCTTGAGTGTCATCTGAAGGATTAATGGAATCTAAAATTATGATAGGCTCTGAGGAAGAGGCTTTTGGCTTTCCAAATTATTAAACCCTCCTTGATCTCCTCAAATGGCTAATGGAAAGTGCAAAAGCTAGAAGAGATTTGCTTGAAACTCGAGATTTTCTAGGAGCTGGTGATTGGCTAGCCTCTTTTTCTTTCTTGGAGAGGACATGTCTTCTTCTACTTCTTTCTCTTCCTGAGAATCAAAAGACATGGTAGCTCTTAGATCCTACTCCTAGGTGGGGTGGGTGTCTGTATCTTCTTCCTTTTTCGGTTCTTTTTTATCCCCTGCAAGAATATTAAAGTAAGTTTGGAAAATTAGCCAAGCAATTAAAAGTAATGAAAGAGAATATTTACCTTCAGACATATAATGATTGGTTATGTTGTATCTAGGCAGCCATCACTCAACAAAAGCCTTCAACACATCACAGGGAGAATGATTTAACCTGGCAAATAAGGAGGTAAATAAGCTCTCTCTGCCTACTCTCAACCTCTACCAAGACAATATCATAGGATGTTGTCATTCTAGGACTGACTCTAGTAAAGAATCAAGGAATAGCAGGAATCCCTTAAACAAAGCCTAATTGGCAACTCCATAAGGAAGGCATATAAAGCTTAAAGGAGGCCCCATAAAATTTGAAAGGAGTAAACTTAAAAGGTGTGGACTTATAACTCCTGAGTGAAGCACCCTGGTGCAAAAGAAAAAAGACCATAGTGTCTCGGCGGTATTAATAAAGGGAGAAGAGTAGCATCTAGTATAAGAAGGAAGCAAAGACTCCAGCTCATAATCATTAAAAAGAAAGAACTCTAATGTATTAAGGAGATGCTAAGTCAAACAATCCGTGATTTGTTCACTGTTGTAGGAATTACTACATTTTAGATATTGCCGCCCATGAGAACCAAAAGTCAACACACCCATATGCACTAAGCGGGGGAAATAAGAAAATAACCATAACTAGGCTACCCCCAATGCATTTGAAAGGAGCATCACTAATTATATAGGATAATGGTCTGAACACATTCCCTAAAAAAAATGGAACCTAAGGCTATCTACTTACCACTAGCCACTAGTCTCGTTAAAGAACCATAAGAAATAACAAATCTCCTAGCTGAAGGGTAGAAGATGAATTAGTTCAATAATACCCAAATAAAAAGAATATGATCATGATCTTTAAAAGCCGGGAGATGATCAATCACATGGTCTATAAGAGCCATGTAAGAAGGATAGTCTTGTGGAAATATGTGCGGCTATAAGTGTGTCACATCAAATACAAATGGTGTGTCATCCCCCGTCATAGGAATTCCAATAACGGCTAAAACATCTCTAAGAGTGATAGACATTAGGTCACTCAATAAAACAAAGAAATTGCAACTGGGTAACCAAAATTGGAGAGCGATATAGTGTAAGTCTATACATATATGGGTGGAGACTGTAGTCATCTGAATGAAGTAGAAGATGCCTTGATTCTTCCATTGAGTTTCATAATGGGAGGGCTAGTCAATGTATCCACTTCACCCAATTCTTTGAGGACTTTGGCCAAGATTTGACTTGACCTAAGGGTTTTTTGTAGTTTTCCCAAACAAGTTCCTCCCTACTAAGGAAAAATGGAGATGCTGGAGGATGTGCAAAGTCCATAGGCCCGATGATTTGACACTCCACAGGCTGCAAACAAAAAAAAATAGATGATAAGGAGCTAAGAAAAGTACTCAAAATCTTTAAGATGAGAACGAATGAGAATTACTTACGTCTGTCCTTCTAATGGAATGGCCACAAGAGGAGTAGTGGTAGTTGCATAAGCATATGAAGAAGTTGCTAAAATGCCAAAAAAACAAGTATATTAAATTCCAAATGCCAAAAAACATTTTAAATTCTAACTTAAAACATTTGAAATGCATGTGAATTTTTACAGAAATTTTGGCAAAGTCTCTCTCGAAAAATGGACATTTCAGAGGCACACTTGCCTCTACCCAAACTAGAAAAATTATCCACACACATTTATCTCTCCAAATCTGCACAAAAACTCAATTTCCGTTGCAATATCCCAACAAATTGGCCATACAAATCAAATATACATTAAGTTCAAATTATAAATTCCAAGAGACTTTTTACAATCTTAAGGGTAATTACGAGTTTAAACAATTATCCTAGACTGGGATTTAGTAAGCCTCCTATGCATGTGATTGGCCAATCTTGTGCTCATTCCAAATTCATTTATTTTTTAAACTCCATCCAAATACCAAACTAAGGCTAGAGAATCACCTTGTTTGGTTTAAGGAAGAGACTTAGAAGGCTCCATTTTTTAAAGTTGCCGGGTGCTGGTAAATTCCCCTGTGTTGGTACTGGTCTAGGTACTTGTGTTGTTTGAACAGTCCTTCAGTTAACATCTATTTCCATAATAAGCTTTTTACTTAAAAAGAAAAAAAAATGCTTGTTTTCTTTATATATTTATGCTCTTAAATTTTAATAAGATCAACTATTTTTGATATACTTGTATAAATATATGATATATATATGTGTGTGTGTGTATATATATATATATATATATATATATATATATATATATATATATATATATATATATAGTGTTTAATTTGACAAATCATTGTCAAATTTGTTTTGGCTAAGGGTTTCAAAGAATTCAGTTAACTTAGTGGCTTATTTTTCTGATTTTTCTTTATTTCCCAAATTTTTAAATAATATTTTAATGAGTTCCGAAAAAATATATATGCAGATAAACAAGATATATATATATATATATATATATATATATATATATATCAAAATTCTTGATATTTTCCAAATTTTTATGTTATTTTCTGTAAATTGTTCAGAAATTTTCTAATATGTATATATATTATATTATTGTATATTATTTAAATTAAAAAAGAAAAATCGAAAACAGCAGCAGCACGCACTTGGGCCTAGGAACGAGGATCAGCGGCAAAGGAGTGCAGACCTGATCACAGGTGAAGTCTTGGGCACCAACGAAGACTCGAACTGCGACAGCAAGATTGCTCAACAACTGGCAAAGAAGAAAAATTTTAAAAAATAAAAAAAAAAAAGAATGAAAAGAAAATAAAAAAAAAAAAGGGAAACAAAGCAGATCGGGCGAAAAGGAGAAGGATGCGCCTAGGGTGGGCATCCGAAGCAACGGCACCTGTGAGGAGAGGGCGTCTGGCAAGGGTGGTGAGCAGCGGCAGTAGATCCGCCGGAGATGGTCTCTTGGTGGCTGCCATTCATCCAAGGAAAGGAAATGAAGCCAAAATCAGAAAAAATATATATATATAGATATGTCTTAAAGAAGGTGAAGGGGGTGCACCTGGGATGGAATGGAAGTTAATGTGGAAGTGTTTTGGGATTATGAGAAAGTAAAAACTGGTGTTTGTGTGGTAAATGGGTTTGGTGAGGAAGAGTTTAAGTTGAAAAGGGGGTTGCTTTGAGAAAAATTAGGAGTTTTTTATGGTGAAAAATTATTTTGGGAGGATAAAAAAGTTATTTGGGATAGGGAATTCGAATCAATTTGAGAATTTGAATTGGTAGAGAAGTTTGAATAGATAAGATCATAGAAAAATATTATAGTAAATGGGTTAATAGCGAATGTGGAAAATGGGTTTGTGATATTTGAACACAGAGGCTCTGCGGGGGTTTGATTTGGAAGGAGATTTTAAGAGCTAGAAATTTGATTGGATTATGAATTTAAAGAAGCATATTGGAATTTTATCTCTTGTTATTGAAATTTTAAGTTTTAAGAATGAAATTTTACTTGGGATCTCATGGTGAAAATGAATGAAGCTTTAGAAAGTAAAGCCCAAGTTTAAATACCTAACATATGCAAAGTTTAGATTCAGCCTAGTATCTGCAAGGGATATTTGTTGGCTCTGTATTTATAGCAAGCTGGATATTTCTTAAGTCAAATAATTATTTATTTTTTTAGGCCCATCAGTTCAGGATTTGGAGCTCATCACAAAGAGTATTTAGCAAAAAAATAAGTCAAATTCTTAATAAATTTTAGAGACTTCTAAAAGAGGAAGTGAGTAATGAAGTGCTGGATATAAGACTAATAGACTCAGAGTAAAAATCGCCACTACCACAAAACATATAGGCTAAAATTCAACTTAAAGTAAAAGATAAGGGATGATGGCTTAATGGATAAATGGAGCTGAAATTTAAAAGAATCAACTGCTTGCAATCACTATATAAACAAGAAAACTTTGCAGTGCAAGAAACCAATCAAGGAACTAACAAACAATTAATCAACTTTTCAAGCTTCCAAAGTTTTTATTTTTATTTCCTTTCAAATTATCCAAGCCTACATGACTTTTATTTATTTTTACAATACTTACTATTTACGTTACAAAATTCTTATATTTAATGTACTCAATAGAGTAGTAATATAAACAAAAAAGTTATAAATTCACATTTTCCTTAGTTTCTTGCATGACAATTAGTAAATTTGTATCAATGAATCTAAATTCTTTAATAGACTATCATCCTTTTGTCTTTTTTACAATCGTTTGATTAAAAGTAAGATACACAGGAAAGCTCAGCATTAATTTCAACCAAAAAGACAGCACGCTTAAAATATCATGTGGTTTCATACTTATTTTAAATCAGATTATGATTTGTTTTATAACACTTTAGTATCCTCTAGTATATGCCGTTCGACAAAACAGTGACATTTCACTAACACCATTAAAAAATGCTAACAGTGACATTTCACTAACACCATTAAAAAATACTTACGAAGCATTTGACATGGCTTACAAAAATAATAAAATTTTTGCTTACGTAGACTCAAACAGGAAACTAAATACATGGGGGAAAAAAAAGAAGTAAAAAACGCAGCAAAAGTTTCTATTTTTTTTTTTTTTCGAAGTATACCACATCTTCTTCCTTGTAATAAACTCTAAAACCCTGAGGAAAAGAAAAGGCCGGGCAGCCATGAAAATACCTTTTCTGAGAAAATCAACGTGTCAACGTTTAAAAATTAAAAATACCCGATAAATACAATTTCTTTCATCTAGATTCTTGAATTGGACTACCTTAATAAAAAATTACCCAAATTTTAATTACTGCTTACAAATTTTATTCTTGAACTCGTTCCAAAACATCACCAGTTCCTTTAGGATTTTACTTTTGTACAATTTACATAAATTTTCCTAAGGAAATTTTCAATTCCTTACAATGGATAGAAGTGGGCTAAGGGGTTTGGTAAAAAAATATGCAACTTGAAAATGATTTTGATTTGACATGAAATAAAGCAAAGAAAACCTGATTTTAATTGGCAGTTTTAGTTGTTGCCTGGCACTGTGATGTTTAGTGGGTTCTGCCATATTGTAGCGTTGGTAGTTCATGCTAATTTCATGTAGGAACGGATTATGGCTTAAAATGGATAATTCCTAGGGTTGAATGGAATAGAAATCACATTTTGATTAGGATAGATGCTGAATTTAGCTCTCAAACGTTCACCTAATTTCTAATTAAGTTCAAAATCAGCCTTCTGAATTAATTTCAAACAAAAATTTTAATTTAGGATCAATTTAGCCTAAGTTTTTGAAAAAATAATAAAAAATTAATTTTAATATTCTAATTAATAAATTATATTAAAAATATACAAAAACCGTGAAAATAAAGAATAACATCGTTCTAGTTCTTTTCCATTTTCCATATCTTCGTGATGTTGACGGTGATGGTGCTATAAGTCAGAAGCACGGCCGGTGATGTTGCTACTACAACCACCTCTACATTTATTAGACAGGTGATATATATAAGCAAGTTGTTAGGACAATATTCCACACAGGCATTCAATAACTATAGAATAATCCTTTTCAACCGAACACCTATTTCTCACTCTGAGATAATGAACTCTCTGGCAATAGTAAGCTCAAACTAGCCAATTAAACCAGACTCAAAAGTTTCACATCTTCCCTTGCTTGCATAAGGTCATAGATCCAAACTTCATACAAATTTTACAGCCTTATGCCACTAGTTGAAATTCAGTTGTACAAATAGCATTTTGTTCATGCATGCATATAATTTTTTATTTAAAATTTAAATGAAATAGGCAAATGCATGCTTTGATATCGCAAAAACTTTGTGCTAACTGCATTACTAACTCCTAGTTGAAAAATATCTGCTCTATTTTTCAAAACCTGGCATCTCTTTGTTTCATGTCTTCATGGTCCATAAAGTAACTTCGTCTCTTTGATCATAGGGTAAAATTACCCACTTTTTTTCAAGGGAATAAATCTTGAATATCCAGGATATCAGCAAGTACACCAGCTGCAGTAGTATCATTGCCAGCTCCAGCACCTTGAATGACCAATGGTTGCTCATTATAACACCGGCTGAATATCTCCAACTGCAATGGTAATGGAAGAAGCACAACTAAGGTTCACAGGAAACTCCCAAATATGAGGAAGAAAAGTGGGGGAAAAAGAAACTGATGTTTACACACAAGGCCACCATGGACTATATACCTTCTGATGTTTGCATTGTTTATTTTATTTGTATTTGTTTGTATTTCTGGACACAGATATGCAGAAGACTAAAAAGTTTTTTAAGGAAATTCCAGCTAGAAACATTCTACAGAACTAATAAAACACCAATTGACATTGGCCTCAGTCAATCACACGAGCCTGTAAGAAGAGAGAAGCAGACACAATTTTCATCTTAATGACAAGTTGAGAGTCCTGACTACGTGTCCTCCATTATATATAGCAAAGGGGCAGTTGAATTAAGAGTTTATTTGGATTGGAGGTAAGGAAGGGGCAGGAAGTGTAAGGAAGGGCAAGGATCCATGTTTGGTCTCGTTTGGAGGAGGAATTTCATTTGAGAGTGAAGGGTAAGAAATAGGAAAACTTACCCCTTCTCATCCTCCAAGCCTCTAAATTATTACACCCCAATTTGGTCTAAGGAGGGATAAATGACCCACAAAAAAATAAAGTAAAAATTTTTTTTTTCTTTTAAGAATAGGACATTTTTATAATTCTAACACTTTCAGGTAATGAACATTTCCCCGCTCTCCCAAACAAGAGGAGATTAAATTTTTAACTCCCCCTGTCCTTCCTTTAATTTAATGAACATACCCTCCATTCCCCTTACTTATCCAAACATAGTGCAAGTCAATCTAATTGAAGATATTAAACCTGATACATGAGGTGCTGGATATCTAGTGTACTAGATTTACTGTGAAATGGCAAAAATGAGGAATTTGGGTGCGGTTGAAGATCAAAATGAAGAATATGGCTTACCACATTGTCACTTCCTCTCAATCTCCCTAACGCAGAATTCTTCGGAAGTTCTTGAATGCCAACCTCACACCTGCCAAGGAAGTAATAACACGATACCATGTCAAATAATTTTTTTCTGTTAAGAGAAGCATATAACAATTATATTTATTCTCATAAATTTTTAATAGTCATGGATTAGACATTGCAAATGTCATATATCACACATTAGCAATACCCAATATCAAAACCAGCACTTTTTGTCAAACCGAGAACACACATGTATATAAGAGAAATGCTTTCTTCTTTTACTAATCTTACATCTCCAAGTGACCAATTTTCCCTTTCCCTCCCTGAAACACCACACTATCAGCAATTCAATCAGATGGCATCTTTCCTGCTTTTATATTGTAGAATGTCCCAGTGTTAAAAATTCAAGACATTCTAATGCCAATTGTAATGGTTCAACTAATTTGTCAATCACATGTCCAAGAACTTATTTTAAGCATCTCATTCCATGTCCAGTGAAGACATGAAAAACCAAAATTTTATGCATCCATGATATTCAGCTATGTGCTTATCCTCACATAAAAATAGAAAGATGAAAACTAACAAAATATTTGGCAAGATTAGTCCAAAATCGTTTTGAATCCTTTCAATGTTAATGATCTAATTTTGGTATGTTATGACAATATAGTGGAAAGCAAAGTTCATATGTTACTGGAACATGTTGCCTAAAGAATTGCAACTGTTGATCTGTGTTTTGATGCAAGACAGAAGAAGTTCAATAACAAGCAAGCACAACAGCCAAATTATTCGCCAATTATGTAGAAGGCCACCCCAGATCATCCAAAATCTCATAAAAATAGTGTAGAACATTCTCATTAGGATTTTTTTTTTCTTAAGGAACCAATTTTAATTTTTTAAACTTTTCTCCAGGAATTAAGGCTACTGTGTTGACTTCTAAATTTCCTAATAGTGGTTCATAGGCCATATTTTCAGTTTCATTATGTTATTACTTTTTCTTTTTTTCACATGGTCCTAGATAGTTTAGTAGTTGATGAGGGACAAAAAATGTCCTCTATAGAGAGTCCCCATTTTCCCCTATATGAGAAGTACAGGTAAAATCAAGAGCTCTCTCTCTCTAGACTCTCTCTCACTACTCATCTTCTTTCACTTCTCTCTCTAGACACATTCTCTCTACACTCTCTAACTTAAGCGTTGGAGGCTCCCTCAGGGTCAACTCCGGGAGCCCTTGACCCTCTTCTTTCATTGTCTGACTTCAAAATAATGAGTGAGGGAAATAATATTTCATTGATAAAAAATTAGAATATATACAACAGGTTTCTGCCTATATTAGGAAACTGTACATAATTATATCCTTGATCCTAGGAATAAGATTTTACACCAAAATCTGATCCTCTATAGCTAATACAAGGTTACAGCTATACAGAATTTATCTCCTAAAAATCAGAGATTCCTGCACCACTAATCTCTCCTAATTTACATGGTTTTATTACTCAATATTCTACTTCCCAAAAATACAGATTTTCCTACACTCCCCCTCAAGCTGGTTTGAAGATATCTTTCATCACCAGCTTGCTCACTAACAAATCAAACTGTTTTTTGGGAAGACTCTTTGTGAGCATATGGGCCACTTGGTCTCTAGTTGGCACATAGATCATGCAGACTATACCTCTTTCTATTTTTTCTTTGATAAAGTGCTTATCTACTTCAATATGTTTCGTTCAATCATGAAGAACTGGATTGTGAGCAATAGAAATAGCCGCTTTATTGTCACAATACAGTTTCATAGGAAGTGCTTCTTGTAATCAGAGAAGGATAGAAGGAATTTCTGTGTGTTGATTCATAATCTTACATACATATTTATATACAATGCTAATCCTTCTTTAGGAAGGTCTACTATTCTAATTTAAGGTATATCAAATCTTCCTAATCAGTATACATTCTTCCTAATTAATATACATTTTTATTTTGTACATCCTGTAACACTCCCTCTCAAGCTGAAGCATAGATATTAATCATGCTCAGCTTGTTACAAAGATATTCAACCCGAACCCCATTTAAAGGCTTTGTAAAAATATCTCCCAATTGTTCTCCTGTCTTGACATAACTAGTGGAGATTACACCTTGCTGAATCTTTTCACAAACAAAATGGCAGTCAATCTCAATATGCTTTGTTCGTTCATGAAATACGGGATTGGATGCAATATGAAGAGCAACCTGATTATCACACCACAATTTAGCTGGTATTGAAGTTTTAAGACCAACTTCAGTTAAAAGTTGATATATCCACATTATTTCACATACAGATTGTGCCATAGCCTGATATTCTGATTCTGCACTCAAACGGAAGATAACAATTTGCTTCTTGCTTTTCTATGAAACCAAATTCCCACCAACAAAGACACAATAACCTGAAATAGATCTTCGATCTTCCTTAGATCCTGCCCAATCAGCATCTGAAAAGCTTTCAATCCTAGTATGACCATAATTGCCATATACAATACCTCACCGAGGTGCTCCTTTTAAATAGCACAAAATTTGTTCTACTGCTGTCCAATGATGCACAGTTGGGAAGGACATGTACTGACTGACAATACCGACTGAATATGTAATATCTGGACGAGTTACAGTAAGATAGTTCAATTTCCCAACCAATCTTCTATATCTCTCAGGATCTTCAAACAATTCTCCTTCTTTTGTGAGTTGCAAATTAGGAACCATGGGAGTGTTACATGGTTCAGCTCCCAATTTTCCTATCTCAAACAATAAATCAAGCACATACTTCCTTTGAAATAAGAAGATCCTCTTCTTACTCCTGGTTACTTCAACACCCAAAAAGTATTTTAACATCCCCAAATCTTTGGTATGGAACTGACTATGGAGAAATGATTTAAGAGAAGAGATACCTGCATTGTCACTTCCAGTAATGACAATATCATCCACATATACTACTAATAGAATGATGCCATCTGCAGACTGTTTATAAAAAACCGAGTGATCGGACTGACTTTTTCGCATACCAAACTTCTCAATAGCCTGACTGAATTTACCGAACCAAGCACGAGGGCTTTGTTTTAACCCATACAGAACTTACGAAGATAACATACCTTCCCAGACTCCCCCTGAGCAACAAAGCCAGGCGGTTGCTCCATATACACTTCCTCCTGAAGATCACCATGGAGAAAAGCATTCTTGATGTCCAATTGATGCAGTGGCCAGTAATGAGTAGCAGCCATAGAAATGAATAGTCTAACAGAGAAGCTTCGCAACCGGAGAAAAAGTATCCGAGTAATCTACTCCATAAGTTTGAGCATAGCCTTTAGCAACAAGGCGAGCTTTTAAGCGAGCAACTGATCCATCAGGATTAACTTTGATAGCAAACACCCATTTACAGCCAATGGCTTTCTTACCTGCAAGTAAATTTACTAAAGTCCAAGTACCATTGTCTTCTAAAGCAGTCATTTCCTCAATCATAGCACTCCGCCACCCAGGATGAGAAAGTGCCTCGTTAATAGTTTTAGGAACAGAAATAGAATCCAAAGAGGCAATAAAAGAACAAGATGAGGGAGACAATGATTATAAGACACAAAGGAAGACACAGGATAAGTACACTGTCGTTTACCTTTTCTAAGAGCAATAGGAAGATTAGTCTTAGGAACCGGATCTAACGACGAAGGAGCTAGTGCAGCTGGTGCAGGACATGAGTCAAAAGAAGTCTTTCGTCGGGAATACACTTGTACTATAGGAGGCTTTGGCTTAGGAGGAATAGGAGCAACAGGATGAGAACCGGAGGATGTGATAGTATAAATAAGCAAATCATCATCCTCCCCCTGACTTGTGTAAGAATTAGATGGGAAAAAACAAGTATTTTCAAAGAAAGTGACATCTGCAGACACAAGGTACCTATTAAGAGTAGGACAATAACATCTATATCCCTTTTGAACACGAGAATACCCAAGAAAGATACATTTCAAAGATTTGGGATCTAATTTTGTGACCTGTGGACGAACATCCCGAACAAAACAAGTACACCCAAATATCCTAGGTTCAATAGGAAATAATGGTTTATCTAGAAAAAGAACATGATAAGGTGTCTCACCCTGAAGAATAGAGGATGACATGCGGTTGATAAGAAAATTAGCTGTGGAAACAGCATCAGCCCAAAAGTTTTTAGGAACCTACATTTGAAACAATAAAGCCCGTGCAGTTTCTAAAAGATGTCTATTTTTGCGCTCAACTACCCCATTTTGGGATGGTGTATCAACACAAGAAGTTTGATGAAAAATGTCATGTTTAAGCATGTAATTCTGAAAAGTTTTAGATAAGTATTCCTTAGCATTATCACTTCTTAATGTTTGAACAGAAACATTAAATTGAGTTTTAATTTCAGCACAGAAAGCAGAAAAATGAGAAAACACCTCAGAACGATTTTTCATTAAATATAACCATGTTATTCGAGAATAATCGTCAACAAAAGTAACAAAATACTTAAACCCAGTTTTAGATGTAATTGGACAAGGACCCCAAACATCTGAATGAACTAGTTCAAAAGGAGTACTAGCTCGTTTATTGACTCTTGGACTTGAACTAAGACGATGGTGTTTAGCAAATTAACACAACTCACATTCTAATGAAGATAAACTTTGAAACTGAGGACATAATTTCTTTAACACAAAAAGAGAGGGATGACCAAACCGACAGTGTGCTTCAAACGAGGTAACCACTCTAGAACAGGCTATGGGTCTTGGTACTTGTATATCAAGGATGTAGAGGCCTCCAGACTCATGTCCTTTACCAATAATCTTCTTCATCGTAATATCTTGAAACAAACAATAATCCAGAAAGAATAAGACACAACAATTTAAAGTACGAGCGAGTTTGCTTACAGAAATCAAATTAAAAGATAACTAAGGTAGACTAAGAACAGATGACAAAGGAAGGGATGGAGTAGGAACAATTGTGCCAGATCCAAGAACAGACGATGTTGACCCATCTGCTAAAGTAACATTGGAAGTAGATTTGTGTGACTTAAAGGTAGAAAATAGACTAGAATTACCTGTCATGTGATCTGTGGCATCAGAATCAATGACCCATTCAGAAGAGGACACAAGACATGTATTGGGTTTCCCTGACTCGGCGATGGCAGTTACAGGAGTAGACTGTGATTTCAAAAAATCTTGGTACTTGGCATATTCATCTGCAGATATCATGACTGATTTTTCAGAAGTGTTAGTGGTAAATGCAACATGAGCTTGCTTGTTCTGCAATTTCCTGCAGTCCCGCTTCATATGACCAGGCTTATGGCAATAGTGACAAACTATTCCTCCTAAATCCTGCCCTCGAGTGTCCATGTTTCGATCATAAGTACCAAATCGATCAGAAGTACTGGAATTGAATCTCTTACTATTGTTCTTATATGGTTGCCTCCCAGAATCAAAGGTGTTATTGCGACTAATAAAGCACTACCAGGCTGAACAGATTGAGAACTTTCTATGCGGAGTATTCTACCAAAAGTATCTTGTAGAGAAGATATTTCAGAACTTGACAAAATCTGAGATTTAGCAGTCTCAAATTCAGGTGGAAGCCCGGCTAGAAAACTCATAATTGCCATCTTTTCTCTTTGAGCTTGCTGAACTTTTACATCAGTGCTAAATGGAAGAAGCATATTAAGTTCCTTGTATGTTTTCTTGAAATCCATAAAGTAGCTTGTAAGAGATCTATCGCCCTTTTCTGCACGATAAAAACCTCGACACACCTCATAAATACGGGAGATATTATCTTTTCCAGAGTACAAGAAATCCAAATAATCTAGTAATTCTTTCACAAACTCACAGTGGTTTATCAAACTAATTACCTCACTATCAATAGAATTACGTATTTGTAAGAACAAATGAGCGTCCTCTCTAAGCCAAGATTGTCTAGAGTCATCACTGGGAGCGTCATCAGTTAAATGATCATTTTTAGCAATACTCAAATAAATTCAAACAGTTTTACTCCAATCCAAATAGTTAGAACTAGTAAGTTTATGTTCTGTAATTTTTGACATTACTTGAACCACATCAGAGACAATCATGGTCTTTTTCTCATCCATATTTTGCCAAATTAATCAAAGGAACCAGAGAGCAGTTCTGAAACACCAAAAGGAGATCCAACCAAGGAGAAAATGTTATGGAACACAAAAGGCCTCACACCTGTACTAATGCAGACCCAACCAGGTATGAGGAGATGTTGTGGAAGTCGAGGCGAGCTGAACAAGACGAATCGGACTGATTTCTGGCGAGGGATGTGCTCTCACGCGCCGGTGCGCGACTTTCAGGCAGGAAACTTCTGCGGCCCGTGTGGCTCACGCGCAAGGATTCCGGCGACCAAATTCTGGACGAATGCCGATCAGTGGGTGGTGCTTCTCTAGGAGTAGGCAGTGATGACTGGAAGTCACCGAAGGTAGGTGACCCAATGAAACAGCAACAAAGCCTACTGTGTTTTCAAACAGAAATTCGCCAGATACCGAGAACTAATTTCACAGGCTCTGATACCATGTAATCAGAGAAGGATAGAAGGAATTTCTGTCTATTGATTCATAATCTTACATACATATTTATATACAATGCTAATCCTTCTTTAGGAAGGTCTACTATTCTAATTTAAGGTATATCAAATCTTCCTAATCAGTATACATTCTTCCTAATTAATATACATTCCTATTTTGTACATCCTGTAACACTTCTAAAACCTTCAACTCCTGTAATATTCTTTTAATCCATATCACTTCACAAATACCTTGAGCAACAGCCCAGATCTCTGCTTCTGCACTGCTCCTTGCCACAACATTCTGTTTCTTGCTTGCCACAACATTCTATTTCTTACTTCTCCAAGTCACCAAATTGCCTCCAACATACTTACAATATCCAGAAGTTGATCTTCTATCTGTTATACATCCAACCCAATCTGCATCGGTGTAGGCTTCAATTTGAAGATGTCCTGGTGCCTTAAAGAAAAGGCCTTTGCCAGGTGTTCCCTTTAGATACCTTAGGATCCTATAAACTGCCTCAAAGTGCTCTGGGCCCGGTGAATGCATGAATTGACTAACAATACTTACTGGAAATGCTATGTCAAGCCGAGTGTGTGATAAATAAATAAGTCTTCCAACTAGTCTTTGAAACTTCTCTCTGTTATTTTTTCTGCACTAGCTGGTTGAAGTTTCAAATTTGGTTCCATAGGAGTTTCAGCTGGCCTGCATCCCATCATACCTGTCTCCTTGAGCAAATCAAGCACATACTGCTTTTGACTTACAACAATTCCCTCCTTCGATCGTGCGAACTCCATCCCAAGAAAATATTTTAAGTTTCCCAAGTCCTTGATTTCAAATTCCTTGGCCATAAACTTTTTCAAATTCTCTAATTCTCCAAAATCATCCCCTGTTAAAATAATGTCATCAACGTATACAATTAAAACTGAAACTTTACCTTCTTTTGAATGCATGTAAAACAAGGTATGGTCAGCCTGACTTTGTAAGAAACCAAATCTCTTAACAACTTTGCCAAAGCATTCAAACCAAGCTCTTGGTGACTGTTTAAGTCCATAAAGAGATTTTTTCAGTTTGCAAACTTTTCCACCACCATATTTTTCTTCAAAGCCTAGAGGAAGACTCATAAACACCTCCTCTTCTAGGTCTCCATTAAGAAAGGCGTTTTTCACATCAAGTTGGTACAATGGCCAATTTGCATTACCAGCAAGAGATAAAAGAACCCAAATGGAATTTATCTTGGCAACAAGGGCAAATGTTTCCTGATAATCTATTCCATGGGTTTGTGTAAAACCTTTCGCAACTAATCTGGCCTTGTACCTTTCTACAGTACCATCTGCTTTGCTTTTTAACTGTAAACACCCATTTGCACCCAACAATCTTTTTCTCTCTAGGCAACTCCACATCCCACGTATCATTCTTCCTCAATGCCTCCATCTCTTCAAACACTGCAGATCTCCAATTCTGATCATCCAATGCCTCCTTAATACTTCTAGGAATTACAAGTTTTGAAATTTCAGTGGTAAAGGCTCTATATTTAGGAGAAAGGTTATTATAGGACACATATTTGGAAATTGGATGTCTAGTACAAGTACGGGTTCCTTTTCTAATGGCAATGGGAAGATCAAGATCAGATTCTTGAGTGGGAAGAACAGGGTTTAAACTGGGTCAGTTCTGGAACAGAAAAAGGAAACAAAGGTGAAGTATTACCTTATGTATTTGGACAAACTTCACTCGGGGACTTCTCATGAATAGGTGCTGGACTAATCAATGGACCTTTCACCCTTTTTAAAAAAAAAATTCTAATATAAACCACAGGCTCAAGATTGGAACAATTTTTTTCTTTGTCATAATATTTCCATATCTGATAAGCCAATATCAGTTTCTACACTATCAGATTGAGTGATGCTAGTTTTCTTATCGGTTTCAAAAATTATATTTGGTAAAGCTTCAATTTCCCAAAAATTTGATTTACTAGAATTCTCCCCCTTAATTAAATTTTTTTTAAAGAAAGGAAGATCTTCCAAAAAAGTTGCATCCATAGTGACATAAAATTTCTGTGTGAGAGGATTAAAGAATTTGTACCCTTTTTTTATTTGGAGCATAACCAACATAGACACATTTTTCTGCCCTAGGATCCAACTTGAACCAAGATTTCTTTGGAATGTGCACATAAGCAGTGCATCCAAATATTTTTAAAGGCAAATCTGAATTAATTCTAGATTCAGGGAAAAAAATTTTCAAGCACTCTAAAGGAGTATTATATTGTAAAACCTTAGAAGGCATCCTATTAATTAGGTATGATGCTATTAAAACAGCATCCCCCCCACAAATATTTTGGCAAGTTCATATAAAACATCATTGCTCGAGCGACTTTCAACAGATGTTTCTTCTTACACTCGGCAATTCCATTTCGTTCAAGAGTATCAATGCAAGAAGACTGATATAATATCCCTTTTTCTTCAAAAAATCTTCCAAGGATACTATTATAATACTCTGTCCCATTATCAGACCTCAAAATACTTTTTTTTTTTGAAATTGATTTTCTATCATGTTGTAGAAATTCTGAAAAATTGTTTCTACTTCTGACTTCTTATGCATTAAGTATACCCAACATAGACAAGTATAGTCATCTATAAAAGTTACAAACCACCTTTTTCCCAAAACAGTAGTAATCCTTGAGGGTCCCTAAATATCACTATGAAACAAATAAAACGGTTTTGATGGTAAATAAGGCCTTGGGACATAAGGTTTTCATTGACTCTTAGCAAGCAAACAACTTTCACATTTAAGTTTCAAAGGATTCACATTCTTAAATAGCAAAGGAAACAAACATTTTGGATAAATAAAACTAGGGTGGCCCAATCTGTAATGCCAAACCATTATTTGTTCATAAGCAGATACAAAAACATTACTACTAGACTCTTGAGCAATTTTAGCACTAGGTGAATTATCCTCAAGACAGTAAAGACTATTGATCATTCTAGCCCTGCCAATCGTCATCCTCGAATTCCTGTCCTGAAAAACACAATGAGATTCATCGAAAATAACCCAACAATTAGAATCTTTTGTTAGTTTACTAACTGATAAAAGATTACAGGCCAATTTTGGAACATGAAGAACAGATTTAATGTTGGTTTTTTTTTAGATCTCTATTGAACCTTTTCCAGCAACAGAAGAGAAACCTCCATCTGCAACCTTGATCTTTTTATTTCCAGAACATGGTGTATATGATTGGAAGAGTTTAAATGAATTTGTCATATGGTCTGAAGCTCCAGAATCTATGATCCATGGAGCAGAAAAAATTGAGGAATTAGACAGAAAAGAATTGAACAGAGCCTTAGATCCAATACCTGTATGAGCCATAGAAGCATTAGGAAATTCAGATGAGGTGGAACTGGATTTCAGCAGCATAAGAAGATGCTCCATTTGTTCTTTCATGAAAGGGCCAGTATCGGCTTCATTAGCAGTGGGAACTCCTCGTCCAAACTTCTCTCCTCCTTTGTTTTTCCAATTTGTAGGTTTTCCATGCAGCTTCCAACATGTTTCACGAGTGTGACGAGGATTATCACAATAGTGACACCAGACCTGTGGTTTTTCTCCTGTTCTACGCTGATAAGTTGATGTTTTAAAAGACGAAGCAGCCTCTAAAGCCGATCCTTCAACAGCAACTCAAGGACCCTTCTTTCCCAGCATCACATTTCTTCTGCTCTCCTCCCTTCTAACCTCTGAAAACACCTCACCAATTGAAGGAAGGGGCTGTCTCCCAATAATTCTCCCTCTAACTTCATCAAATTCAATGTTCAGCCCTGCCAGAAATTTAAAGATTCAGTTGTCTTCAACCGTTTTCATATGAAGCTGGAAATCGTCTGCTGATTTCCACTCATAGGTGTTGAAGAGATCCAAATCCTGCCATATTCGCTTAAGCGAATTGAAATATTTTGTGACAGTGTCTTCCCCTTGACGTAGTTCTCCAATCTTGAGAGTCAACTCGAAAATTCAGGACTGATTTCCCAAATCAGAGTACATCTGATTGATATTTTCCCATAACTCTTGTGCCATTGAATAGCACATGTAGTTGGAACTAATATCTTCCTCCATTGAGTTTACAAGCCACGCCATAACCATGGAGTTTTCCGTGTCCCATGTTGCATAAGCAGGATCCGTGCTTGCTGGAGCCTTTGTTTCGCCAGTTAAATACCCCATCTTGCCACAGCCTCTGATATACATCCAGACTGCTTGTGACCATCAGAGAAAATTATCTCCATTCAGCCAAATGGTAGTAATCTGGATTGAGTGAGAATCAACCCCAGTTTTCAAGGATTCGATTCTGTTTTGGGATGAAGAGGCACTAGTTTGAGGATTAATGGTAGAGTCTAATGATGTTTCAGACGTTATGAAGGGACAAGAAACTATGTAAAAGAAGGCTCTGATACCAACTTGAAAATAATGAGTGAGGGGAATAATATTTCATGGATAAAAAATTAGAATATATACAACAGGTTTCTGCCTATATTAGGAAACTGTACATAATTATATCCTTGATCCTAGGAATAAGATTTACACCAAATCTGATCCTCTACAGCTAATACAAGATTACAGCTATACAAAATTTCTCTCCTAAAAATCAGAGACATTCCTACACCACTAATCTCTCCTAATTTACATGGTTTTATTACTCAATATTCTACTTCCCAAAAATACAGATTTTCCTACAATCTGCAGGTCATTTCCTTCATGGGCTCTTCATCACCAGCATCGAGTAATTTTGGACACATCAGTAGTCATTCTATTATTTTATATCTAGAAGCAGAAGCACCCACTCCCACCATACAACTTACTTGAATCCATTGAAGCATTGAATTTCAACAAAGGCCAATTTTTCAAAGCAATTTAGAAGCTTTTAGCATTCCTTTTAAATGTTTGATGGAACCCTAAGTTTAAAATATTCAAATCTAGGTGTGATGTGCAGAACTTTTTTACTGTTTATTCTACTTTCAAGCAATATCAGATTAAATAGAAATGTGATTCCATTCTAAACATAGGAATTATCCATTCTAACCATAATTCATCTCTACATCCAATTACTGGAAGTACTTACACCACACTATGCTAGCACCCACTAAACATCAGAGTACCCAGGCACCAACTAAACCTTCAAGCTGCACATTTTGTTTCCAAACCCCTTAGCCACCTATTGTCCATAGTTATTAAAGGCGCAAGGCACACTAAGGCGCTAAAGGGTCCTAGGGCCTAGGCGCAAGGCGCAAGGCTCAGGCACGCGCCTGAGCGACATGAGGCTCAAAAAGATGGAATTTTAATAAAATTTCAATATGAATGCCTAATTCATAATAAACTCAACATATTAGTAATATGTGATTGTTAAATTAAGTAGACACAAGTTAATAATATCCAAAGTTAATTTAAAGTTTAGAATCTAATAAGCAACAACAAAAACACACACACACACACACACACACAAAAGAAGATCATGTATTTATAAATTATAAACAATTTAATTCATTATTTAAACATTTTTCAGACTTGTATTTAAGCTTGCCCATATCAATCTAATATAATAACTTATATAGACAGATTTTAGAACCTCAAGAAATCAGAATAAATATTTACCTAATACTGTTGTGTCTTTTAGAAAGTTAAACTTAGAAAAATAAATGGTAGAGAGGATTAATGACTGGAAATAAAATATGTGAAAGATAACTCAAATTAAGGCAAGAGATATGACCCATCAAAGTGAGAGAAGAAATGTTTTGGTGAATGAATGCCAAGAATGGAAAGATCGACCATGATTTCGAGCCAACTATTCTCCTTTTCTTTTTCCTTTTTGTTTGTTGGATCAACTTCTTCTTGCCCTAATTCCTTTTTCTATCCTTTTTCCTTTTAATGAAAAAATTGAGTGTGGTTAGATCTATCATAAGTTATTTTCAAACTTAAATCAATTGTTCCAATTATTCCACACTTTATTTTAAAAAAAAAAAAACAAATATACATAATGTCACAAAGGCACGCCTGTAAGGCACCTTGCCTGAGGCTCGAGGCGCACCTAGGCGCGCGGCTTTGTGACATCGGCTGCCTTTGGCAAATTGAGGCGCAAGGGGATGAGCCTGGTGCGCCTTGAGCCTCAGGCGCGCCTTGAACAACTATGCTATTGTCCATTGTAAGCCTTGAAAGTTTCCTTAGAAAAACCACTTTTTCTTTTGCCCGATGTCAGTTTGAGTTTTTTTAATCCCATCCACCTGTCCTACGTCAACTTTCTGTATTCTGTAAATTGTACAAAAGTAAAATTCCAAAACATTAAATAGATGCCCTGTGATAAAAAATTAAAAATTAAAAATTAAAAAAAAAATGTAGAAAGAACCTTGAGCCCTCAATTACACAAACATAGCGGAGCACACTCCCCTTCAAGGATGCCTTTTTAACTCTTTCTTGGATGTCATTATCAAGTGATACAACACCACTACCCAAAAATTCTTCAACAGACATAACATCAGGTCCCATTTCATCAGGATATAAGCTCTCGACCTACAAAGAGAATAAAGCATACCATAGGAAATTTAGACTTGAAGAAGTGCCAGTGATTTATGAATTTTTTAGTATGCGCTAATGGTTTCAACCAAGAATAAACATTATGATGTGTGATTACAACTTTGTTGGATATATAACAAAATAGGAGTTGGAACAAACTTCAATATTATCCATGTTGATGCGCCTTCCAAGAAGTCGAGCAAGAATTAATGCCTGTTTAAAATCCAAAAATTTAGATTTTGATTTTGCAAGCATTTACTATAAACTCAAATAGAACTGATCAATATTCTCATCAGCAAAGCAAAGTACATATGTGATGCAGGAGCATCCAGAAAACAAAGAACGGAATTCCTAATTCACTTTGGTTTTGAATTAAGTTTTCCTTATTTGTTTAGTTTTGTTATTTCAGTTTTGTTTTAGTATTTCAGTTTGTTTAGTTTTCTTTTCCATCTTTATTTAGGATTCTTAATAAGTCTTTTATTTTGGTTAGGATTACTTCTTTTCAGTTTAGGATTAGGATTCTATCCTAAGTAGTATAAGTAGGGCTGTTATCATACAACATTGTATGATTCATTATTATTATTTCAGAATTTTAATAGAGGTTTTCTTTAAACCCTAAATATCTTGTTCCAACCACAATCACTATCTAATCTAGCCCTAATTGTTGAGATCTAATTGCCCTAAACCTTTCTCCTGCGTCAAGTGGTATCAGAGCTTGAAACCTGGAATTTTTTCAAACCTGAAATCTTTTTTTTTCAAACCTGAAAAATTTTCAATGGTTGGCCGGGGTAGAGGACGAGGTAGAGGCAATCAGCCCCAACAAACAGAATTGGCAGAGATGCGAAGAATGATTGAGGATTTGACCCGGGCTGTACAAGCCTTGTAGCGTCAGGAACCTGTGGAAGCCCAAATGGAGATTCCGGAAGGTGACCACGAACAACTCGAGATTCCAGAAGATCTTGAGGATGAAGAAGAAGTTGAGGATGTGAACCCTTTCCATGAAGCTGGACCTGCAAACCGAGCGGCACGAGGTGGACTGGAAGACCGGTTACTACATGCTCTTGATTTGAATGGTGGAGGAATCAAAATTGAAGTAGCTGATTTTCATGGAAAATTACATGCAGATGATTACTTAGATTGGGAAATCAATTTGGAGAATTACTTTGAATGGAAACCTATGGCAAAAAATAGAAAAGTATTATTTGTAAAGCTTAAATTGAAGGGCACTGTGCTTCAATGGTGGAAGAGAATTGAAGTGCAACGTGAACGACAAGGCAAGCCTAAGATCAACACTTGGGCGCATATGAAAGCCAAGCTGCGGAAGGAATTTCTACCTGCTGATTATACAATGGAATTATATGAGAAATTCCATTGTTTAAAGCAAAACAACCAATCTGTTGAGGAGTATACTGCAGAATTCAATAATCTATCAATTCGGGTTGGTTTATCTGAGACTAATGAACAAATTGCTTCTCGCTACCTTGCTGGTTTGAATCATTCTATTAGAGACGAGATGGGAGTAGTTCGTCTATACAGCATTGAGGATGCTCGTCAATATGCTTTAGCAGCAGAAAAACGAGTATCACGCTATGGTGCTAGAAAACCCTTAGCTGGCACCAATTGGCAGAGCAATTCTAGTACTGTGCGTGGTTATCAAACCACCCAACGAAATTATCCAAGGGCTGCCGCAACTAACAAACCCAACACAAATGCACCAAATGTCGAAGTGAGTGAAAAAGGGAAGAATGTAGTGTCTTATGGTGGTCAAAACCATTATGGTTCAAACGCAAATAAAGGGGGCAGCAGCTCACAGGGTCGATGCTTTACTTGTGGAGAGAAGGGACATATTTCATTTGCTTGTCCGCAACGAAGAGTGAACTTAGCAGAGTTTGAGGAAGAATTGGAACCAATTTTTGATGATTATAATGAAATGGAGGAAGTTGAAGTTCATCCAGTACATGGTGATTCCTTGGTGGTTCGAAGAGTTATGACAACAACAATTAAGGAAGAGGAAGATTGGCGGCGACGTAGCATTTTCCGTACACGTGTTGTTTGTGGTGGTAAAGTATGTGATTTTGTTATCGATGGGGGAAGCATGGAGAATATCATAGCAAAGGATGCTGTGGATAAATTGAAGCTTCCTACAACAAAACATCCTCATCCCTACAAAGTAGGGTGGTTAAAGAAAGGGCATGAAATACCAGTAACTTCTCAATGTTTGGTGAAATTCACTATGGGAGGTAACTTGGAAGATGAAGCTTTATGTGATATTGTGCCAATGGATGTAGGACATATTCTTGTTGGAAGACCTTGGTTGTATGACCATGATGTGGATCATAAGGCTAAACCCAATACTTATTCTTGTTATAAGGACAACAAGAAGTACACTTTGTATCCTCTTAAGGAAGAGACAAGGCAATTGACAAGTAGGGATTCTACAAGCAACAAACCCAGCAAAATTAGTGGTTTTTTATCTGCTGAAATGTTTGAAGCTGAGAGTAGCGAAATGGGGGTCGTATATGCATTAATAAACAAACCAGTAGAGAGTGATCAAATTGTGAAATTAACTCAATATCCAACTGAAATTCAGCAATTACTGGAGGAATTCAAAGAGTTAGTTAATGAGGATGTTCCAAAAGGTTTACCACCTTTACGGAGCATTCAACATGCTATCGATTTGGTGCCTGGAGCATCTTTACCAAATCTGCTGGCATACAGAATGCCCCCTGTACAGCGGACTGAGATACAAAGACAAGTAAAGGAATTGTTAGAAAAAGGTTTGGTGCGTGAAAGTAGAAGTCCTTGTGCTTGTCCAGCTTTGTTAACTCCAAAGAAAGATGGTTCGTGGAGAATGTGTGTGGACAGCCGTGCCATAAACAAGATTACAGTCAAGTACCGTTTTCCTATCCCTCGATTAGAAGATATGCTTGATCAATTAGCTGGTTCCAAGGTATTCTCCAAGATTGATCTGAAGAGTGGCTATCACCAAATCAGAATGCGGAGTGGAGATGAATGGAAAACAGCCTTCAAAACACCAGATGGGTTATTTGAATGGTTAGTAATGCCATTCGGACTTTCTAATGCACCAAGCACATTCATGAGAGTAATGACAGATGTACTTAAGCCTTTCTTAAATTCATCTGTTGTGGTTTATTTTGATGATATTTTAATCTATAGCCGCACTAAGGAAGAGCACTTAAGACATTTGCGGCAAGTTTTAGAGGTACTCCAAATGGAGCAGCTCCATATAAATCTTAAAAAATGCAGTTTTTTACAATCAGCAGTGGTGTTTCTTGGATTCATTGTGTCAGCAGAAGGTTTGAAACCAGATCCGGAAAAAGTTCGTGCCATTACTGAATGGCCAGCACCTGAATCCATCAAAGAAATTCGAAGTTTTCATGGTTTGACATCTTTCTATAGAAGATTCATTCGAAATTTCAGTTCTATCATGACTCCCATAACTGAATCTTTAAAAAGGAGTGAATTTGAATGGACACAATCAGCACAAAGAGCCTTTGAACGAGTGAAAACTTTGATGACTGAAGCCCCAGTTCTGATACTACCAGATTTTGAGAAGTTGTTTGTTGTTGAGTGTGATGCTTCCCACATGGGAATTGGAGCAGTTCTTAGCCAAGATGGAAGGCCTGTAGAGTTTTTTAGCGAAAAATTATCCGCTTCTAAGCAACGCTATTCAACTTATGATCTAGAGTTCTATGCCTTGGTAAGAGCAATCCGTCATTGGGAACACTATTTGGCTTACAGGGAGTTTGTGGTTTATTCTGATCACCAAGCTTTAAGGTATCTGCACTCTCAAAAGAAGCTTAATGATCGACATGCAAAATGGAGTTCCTACCTTGAAGAATTTAATTTCTTGCTGAAATATAAGTCTGGACAGTCCAACACAGTGGCTGATGCTTTAAGTAGGCGATCTTTACTTTTGTCAGTTATGAGCACTCAGGTCACAGGTTTTGAAGAATTAAAGAATCAGTATGGGTATGATCCTTATTTCGGCAAGATAATAGCTGATTTACAAGGTTCTACACATGCTAAAAATCTGCCATACAGGTTGCATGAAGATTATTTGTTCAAAGGTAATCAGTTATGCATTCCTGAAGGGTCTTTAAGGGAGCAAATTATTAGAGAACTTCATGGGAATGGCTTGGGAGGACATTTTGGCAGGGACAAGACTTTAGCAATGGTGGTTGATCGTTACTATTGGCCAAAAATGCACCGAGATGTGGATAAGTTGGTGAAAAGGTGTCCAGCTTGTTTATTTGGCAAAGGAAGTGTTCAAAATACAGGTCTGTATACTCCTTTACCAGAACCAGTTGCACCATGGATTCACTTGAGCATGGATTTTGTGTTAGGACTTCCCAAAACAACAAAAGGATTTGATTCTATTTTTGTTGTGGTAGATCGTTTTTCAAAAATGGCACATTTCATTCCATGTTTTAAAACTTCCAATGCAACTCATATTGCTGACTTATTCTTTCGTGAGATTGTTAGATTACATGGAGTTCCTACTTCAATAGTTTCTGATAGAGATGTGAAATTTATGGGGCATTTTTGGAGAACTTTATGGAGAAAATTTGGGACAGAATTGAAATATTCAAGTACCTGCCATCCACAAATGGATGGTCAGACAGAAGTTGTGAATCGCAGTTTGGGTAACTTACTAAGGTGTCTTGTTGGAAACAACACAAAGACTTGGGATTTAGTCATACCCCAAGCTGAATTTGCTTATAACAATTCTGTCAATCGAAGTACAAAGAAGACACCTTTTGAGGTTGCTTATGGGTTAAAACCTCAACATGTGCTTGACTTGGTACCTTTACCACAAGAAGCTAGAGTGAGTGATGAAGGGGAAGCATTTGCTGATCACATAAGGAAGATTCATGAAGAGGTAAAGGCTGCGCTAAAAGACAGCAATTCAGCATATTCTTTTGCTGCTAATCAACACCGCCGTAGGCAGGAATTTGAGGAGGGTGATCAAGTGCTTGTACATTTAAGACGTGAGCGATTTCCAAAGGGTACTTATCATAAGCTCAAATCTAAGAAATTTGGACCTTGTAAGGTGTTGAGAAAAGTTAGTTCAAATGCTTACTTGATTGATCTACCACCTGAGTTACAAATTAGTCCAATATTTAATGTTTCAGACCTGTATCCTTTTGATGGCTTTGATGGTGCTCCATCCACCATCCAAGCTCAAATTCAGCAGCTGCCAGTTGCAAACGCTGATGTTATTGAAGATGTGTTAGACATTAAAGAAGTTAAGTCTAGGCGAGGCAACCCGTATAGACGATTCTTAGTAAAGTGGCTTGGCAAACCTGCAAGTGAAAGCACTTGGATTGCTGAAGAAGAATTAAAACAAGTGGATCCTACCATCTATGAGGAATATGTCAAAGTCTACTCGTCGAAGCTGAGTTTTTTTCTGACCCGGGAAGAATGATGCAGGAGCATCCAAAAAACAAAGAACGGAATTCCTAGTTCACTTTGGTTTTGAATTAAGTTTTCCTTATTTGTTTAGTTTTGTTATTTCAGTTTTGTTTTAGTATTTCAGTTTGTTTAGTTTTCTTTTCCATCTTTATTTAGGATTCTTAATAAGTCTTTTATTTTGGTTAGGATTACTTCTTTTCAGTTTAGGATTAGGATTCTATCCTAAGTAGTATAAGTAGGGCTGTTATCATACAACATTGTATGATTCATTATTATTATTTCAGAATTTTAATAGAGGTTTTCTTTAAACCCTAAATATCTTGTTCCAACCACAATCACTATCTAATCTAGCCCTAATTGTTGAGATCTAATTGCCCTAAACCTTTCTCCTGCGTCAATATGAGCAACTTTTACATGACATCTCAGTTGGGTTAGAGATTTCTGCAACAGATCCCCAACTTTATTGGCAGCATAGGTCAATTTGAGGATCAAAGATATCATCCTTCTAAATACATCACAAATCACAAGCCAAATAGATTATTGCAACTACATCAACTGTAGGTTTTGAGGACCAAAAATAGGCCTAATGATTAAAAAAAAAAAAATTTCATGCATTTGCAATTTTACCTTTCCTAATTTTAAAATGTTGCAATTCTACACAGCAATGCAAAATTGAAAAGAATAATAATACTCTATTACTAAGCTGAATGAAAAGATAAGTTTTCAATATATATATATATATATATATATATATATATATATATATTTTTTTTTTTTTTTTTTTTTTTTTTTTTTTTTTTTTTTTTTTTTTTTTGCTTCAGTCTTTCTCCTCCTCTGTTTCTCTCTCCTTCCTCCCCCTAACCCACCTTCATTAATTCTCTCTCTCTCTCTCTCTCAGCCTTTCTCCCCCTCTGTTTCTCTCTCCTTCCTCCCCCTAACCCACCTTCATTAATTCTCTCTCTCTCTCTCTCTCTCTTCTTCCTCCCCCTAACCCACCTTCATTAATTCTCTCTCTCTCTCTCTCTCTCTCTCTACTTCCTTCCCTTTTGTTAAAGAATAAGAAGAAGAACCTCTTGTGGTTGGCAAGCCAGAGATTGTTGCAAAAGAGTTGTCCAAGGGAACAGAATAAACAGGAGATGGGTTGTTAGAGAATGTCAGATGATTCATTTGGTAAAGGACTTCCTCAATAAAACACATACCTGAAAATATTATAGAATTTGGGTCTTGGAGGGGGTAATTCTTTACTGGGGTGATTTGAAACGGCTGGTTGAGCAGCACATTGTGCCTGAGGCTAGTCCAGCAGCAGTTGCCAAAATGAAGAAGTTGTTAACACAGTCTAGAGAGAGGAGTGGTGGTGGTGGGGTAATGGAATTATTTGGCTGATTGGAACTGCTACTTGTGAGACATATTTGGATCTGAGCTTTCAGAAAATAAAAACTTAAAAAAAAAAAAAAAAACTTTCAGAAAATATGGAGGGAGAGAGAGAAGAATAAAAATGACTGTGGCTTGTTTGGAGGAAGAAGAGATAAATGGGAAAAAATTAATAAATTTTTATTTAAATTAATAATAAAAATATTCTTATTTTTCAATTTCAATATATATTGGGTAGAATAAAACTAAGTTTTCAAATTAGTGAAACTTTGACAAAATTAAGAGGATCAAGTGAAATTGCAAATGCACAAGAAGGTTAGGGTTTCTTTATTATCTAGGCCCTAAATTTTATATTTGTTGATCATAATCAAATAATTGGATGAAATTAATTCGAGTCTAAACATTTGTTTATCAAATTAATATAGCTGGACAAAATTAATTTTAATATTGAAATTTCAAATCAAAGAAATATCAGGTTAAGAATACAGACGATGCATAGCTGGAGAAGATATTTATTAGACAGATGGTAGGGGTGAGCAAAACCGAACCGAACCGACTAGTTTGGTTCGGTTCGGTTCGGTTTTTTTATAAATATAGTTCGGTTCGGGTAATATTTTATAAAACCGAAGTGAATTTCGGTTCGGTTCAGTTTTAACCATAAGAAGTTCGGTTATAACCGAACCGACCAAAGTTATATTACTTTATATAAAATATTTCAAATATTATGTATAATCAGTAAAATATAAGGTAAAGAATAAGATTATTCTCTAACCCTTTCTCTTTCTCATGTCCTTTAGCCGGCGCTAGAATTATTATTTGAGATATAATGATTATTAGTTCTATTAAATTCATTGTAGGAGTAGGGAGAATTTGCTATAATGTATGAATTTATTAATAATGATTTATATTTTTATTATAATTTTTTAAATAAAATTAAAAATAATTTTATTTTCCTCTTTAAAGTGATAATCTATGATAAATGGATAATTTAAATTTTCTATATCCTTAATGAAAGCTGCAAAATTAAAATTTACATTAATTTTGTCTTAAATCCATGAAAATGCCCAACTACCAGGCCCAGCAGCCCAAACCGATGGACCAAACCGAACCGAACCGAAATTTTTCGGTTCTGTTCAATTCGGTTTTTATTAAAAGTTCGGTTCGGTTCGGTTTAAGAAAAAATTAAGTTCGGTAGTTCGGTTATTTCGGTTCGGTTCGGTTTTGAACCGAACCGACCATTTGCACAGTCCTAACAGATGGTATACATTTAAGATTTCCTTGCATCACAACCAGACACCATGAAAGTTAAAAATGAATAGATAACCAATCATCAATATTTGGCAGATATATATCCAAACCTTCCTTGCAACGTCCATCCCACTAAGGTCATCACGGGGATCTGCAACAAGGATATTAACTTTAAAAACCATGTTACAAAAACTTCCCAAATATTATTGCAATTTGCAAGAATATGGGATACAAAGAAGCTGAATAGAAGTGTCCCATTAATACAAAGACTTCCCAAATATTATTGCAATTTGCAAGAATATGGAATACAAAGAAGCTGAATAGAAGCATCCCATTAACACAAAGACTTCCCAAATATTATTGCAATTTGCAAGAATATGGGATGCAAAGAAGCTGAATAGAAGTGTCCCATTAAATAACGAACTGAAGATACTTGTCTAGTAATTAGGCAATGACCAACATAATTCTATTTTATCTTTACTTATAATGAAACATTATGAGAAACCATAGGCAAAGTAGAATTGTGAGATGTACAAATCAGATTAAAAAACTAAGAAAATTGCTTCATAAAGTAACTGGATCTTAAGTTGATTTTTGCATGCATGTCTTTTCTACTAGATAACATAATTTAGACCAAAAATTGCCATTCTGCATAAAGAACTTATGACACTATGAATTCCACTAAGTAACAAATCGGCTTATATCAATACCATAAGATCAGAAGTCTCAAATATGCAACCATGGATTTAGATCACAGTCATGACTCATGAGTAAATATGAACAGAACCAACATGACTGTAATTTTCTCAAGGCCTGTCAGTATGCAAGTTCTTTAGTAAGATATGTAAAACGCATTAAATGAACAAATATTCAAGAAGCTGACTAAAAAATTAAGAAATATAGCCAACCAATGAGCATAAATACATCAAATATAGGCATGGAGTCCGTGATTTGCATATTATATATTAATAGATCAATAACCAGTGAAAACAAAAGGAAGATTAAAGATCTAATATTTTTGCTAAAAAAAAGATCTAGGAAGGTCTCAAGGCAATGTGTCTCAAGTGAATTCCATCTGGTAACAGTGTCGTGTCGAGTAATATGAGTTGATGTTGGATAAAAGATAAGAAAGAATCGATGCCCACAAAACCAGGGAAGAGAGCCTAGTTGGCAACCAAAAAAAAGCAGGCTTCTATGCTTACTAGCCACTGTTACCACTATGTAAAGCAGATAAATGTCATTACCATTACATAATCCTCAAAATTACACTCAGGAGAAGCAAAGATTAATAGAGTTACAACTTCTCATTCATGATCAGATCTCCAGCTAAAAATTTCTGGAAAAGAAGATGCTCAGTCTCAAGATAGGGAGATGCATTGGAAAAAAATTACAGCACAAAAGATGAAATAAAAACTCAATTAATGCTATCTGGCAAGGCATGCCTGAATTTGACAAGAAACCCCAGGGGCACCTTAAATTAGAAATCCACAGAAGAAGTTATATAACAGCAACTAAGCCTTAATCCAATCTAGTTAGGGCCATGGATGAAGTTATAAGTGGAAATTATTTCAGCAAACATTTGTCCATGCATAAATGCGCACTTTGAAGATGCCACAAGATTCAGCTGTCAAGAAAGTGATTTAAAAGCAAATTTAAAATTGCACACAAACCTGGTTCAGTGAAGCCCAAACTTTTAGCAGTCTTGACAACTTCACTCAGCGGCTTTCCATCCTCAACCTCACTCATCACATATCCCAATGTACCTGTTACCAGATTTTTACAAGAAGCACATAAAACAAGTAATAAGCATATGGATATAGTGATCATTAAGAAATACAAGCAGGCGACAATAAATAACCCAACAGTATAAGCCTTGCCAAAACTCTGATACCACTCAAACTCCCAATAATACGATGAACAGGATCTCCTGACGAAAGTATGCGATTCAAGGATGCTATAATAGGAAGGCCTGCACCAACCTGACCAGAACAATTTCAAGTAGTATAAATCAATTATAAAGTTACCATATAGTTTTGGCTTTATGCTAATAAGAAAAATCATAAATTAACAATTTGTTGCATCGAGTAAATCAACATGAACAAGTAACCATACAAAAATCTATTCTAGACCTGCTAAGAGGATGTCATCATGCATAGGAAGGTGAGAGCACTAACTCTTATGAGGTCCAAATTTTAATATTCTTTAAATCTAGAACTGGGCCCAAAGAATCATTTGCATCATATTGCCAGTAGCATACTAATGAGATGCAAAAACCCACTACAGAATAATTGGTTGAAGAGTAACTAAATTAGAAATTTTCTCTAGATTAAAACAAAATGGTACATAATACTTATTTCACTATGACCATCATATAGTACTTCAGCCAACAAAATAATTTCACATTAATAAGTACTTTAGCAATTAAATGAATTCTGAATATTTTTGTTCAGCTTAAAATTGACACAAATTACCCATTGGTTCTGGTGATACAAATCTGAAATTTTGACGCAAGAAAACCAAAAGATTTATATAGTTGAGATAATAAAACATTAAACCACAGCTGCAGGCAAGAGCATTAGCCAATGTAAAAGGTTGAACCACTATGTACCATTGAAATTGACAACAACCAATTGCAATACAAAGATAACACCAATACAAGTTTCAGCTTTGAAGTATGTACTTTTTTCTCTTGAAGGTTGCATTATTATTTTCTTTTACCACTACGCCAACATTTTGTGTTCCATTTTCAAAATGTTTTGAGAAAGAAATGTAATATATACATTATGTAGGACAGATTTAGATAATCTGTTCTACTTTGAATTTTTCAGAAATTAAAGAGTTAAAATCGAAAATTCTGGGGCTGATTTTATAGGAAACAGATCCGGACAAGGAATAAGGAGAAAAGGGGAAAAAACTTCTACGAGTCACACTTAGAAGATCTAAGAGTCACACCTAGGGTTGAATTGAGTCACACAATTCTTAGCAATAATGCAGGATTCATTTTATTGAATCTGAAAGTTGTCTAATAATGGTTACAAGCCTAAGTATTTATAGAGTTGAAACTAATCCAAAGCATGTTTGGATTAGGAATCCTACACTAGTTCTCCAACTAGGAAAACAAATTAATACTAACTAGGAAATACTAAACCCACTAAAACTCCTAAATAAAGACTGCAAAATAACAATAATAAATACCCTACTGTTCCAGCAATTCTGGAAATTACAAAATACCCTCAGCCCTAATAAACCAGAATTCCTGCGTTAATCAGACCTAATAGACTTCCCATTCAGCTTCCCCATCATCCCATATGTTCCAAACAAGTGCTTGAGCTTTTGAACCCTCTTGGGCACGACGTTTGTAAACATGTTGCCATCGTGCTCTATCAATACATCAGCAAACAACTTCACTTACAGTTGATTCATGCCGAATGCGGCGTGGATAGGAAACCAATTTGTCATAATCTTCCTGCAAGAAAGAGTACAAAAGGTTTTCAATATATGAACTGCAGATCTGGAATGGAAAGAGAGAAAATTAGAGCAGCCGCCAAAAATAATAGCAAGGGGAGTTTGCTTGGAAGAGAGAAGTGAAGCAAAGAAAGAACAGGAATTTAAAAGTTTTCCTTTGACCAAATATAAAATGAGAAATGAAGTGTAGAAAAAATAAATGATAAAACAGAGAAACTTATCATTGTCAAATCATCACTCTACTCCTTTTATCACTTTTTTCATCATCCAACCCACTTTAGTCAAGTTTCCCTTCTCTTCAGTATCCTCTTAGTATTTGTTTGGGGTTGAGTTCTGACCTGTTTTTGAAAATTGTATTTTGAATTATTTTTTATTTTTTCAAAAAGATTTTAATTGCTTTTAATAAACCATGATTTGGAAAAAGCTATCCAAAACTATGGTTTCTTAAACCTTAGTCCAAAATCAGTTTACTAAGAGCATTTTAAACTCAATACCAAACACATACACTTGTTATTTAAAGCAAAGATACAACCAAGAGAGACCACTCTTTAGTCTTCAGTCTCATAATCTCTGTTAATCCTTTCCCTCCAAAAAATCAGAAAGTAGTTTCTATTTAGAAGGATTATCATTCCAAAACATATCTATTCAAGTTTATTTATTTTGGCCATACTGTCCCATGTGTTTATAAAAAAAAAAAATAAGAAAAGAAAAGAAAACGGCAGAACTGTAAGAGATCCAAATGGTCCTAAAAGCTTGGTTGTTTTCTATCACCAACTAACAAGAAAGGCAACAAGAGTTCATTACTAGTGTAGAAGTAAGAGGCTTCTTATTTGCCAGGACAATGCAACATCCCAAATCAACCACTCGATTTAACACTCCGATAGTCTCAGAACTTGCAGAGCAATCTACAAAAGCCAAACCTGTTACATGATAAAACCACAAAATAAGGTCAACCCAGAATCAGAAAATATAGAACCTGGATGCTTGGCCATATTTCAGGCTTCAGTTCAAATCATATAAACCATTGAACAAAATCTGTAAACAAATGAAATAATTTCATTGATCAAAATGCAATTCACTGTTACACAGCAACAAGGTGATGTCTAGAGCTCTAATAACTTTGAAGGATTTAAACATAAAAGCAACCGAGACAAGATCAGTCACACACAGCACAAACCTGTTGATTTGCCCAGAAGTGCAGCAATGTCTATAACTCTTCTTTTCGACTCTGAATTCGTGTACACCAGGCATTCATCTTTATAGAAACACACAACAAAGAAGCATTAGTAATGCGCAAAACTTTCGACCCTCATCATGAAATCAAGTATATATTACAATGAACGCACCAAAATCACCGAGTGTAGAAAGAGATGAACCATTCCACTTGACCCGGCAAACTTCAGATAAAAAAGTATCATTTAATTCCCTGGTAAATACATCAGATGCAGCAACTAATGATTTACTGTCACAAACTCCGACCACACGCAAGTGGACTCCCTGCCACACCCAAATATGGGCAACGTAAGGTACTTTTCACTAGCCATTTCTCTTAACTTTAGCACTGGGTTAACAAGTGCAGTTAAAACTCAAATTTCATGAACAATCAATAGTATAAGGAATAAAGAAGATGTGAATTCATTGAAATGAAATCACTATGAAATGGATTGATAATTTGGAGACAGAGAGAATGCAAAGAAAAAAAAAAAAAAAAAAAAAGAGCTGGTTTCTTTCTTTTTCTAGTGGAATCCTAAGATCGGTTGCAACTTTTTAAAAAATTATATAAATCTAAAACAAAAACCAAAGAAACAATCGATTACAAAACTGAAACGAAGAATAAAGAAGCAACGGAACCTGCTTAGCATGAAGAGATCTGCAAGAGACAATGTGTTGAAGGAGCTGGCGCCCAACACCTCCACAACCCATCAGAATAAGAGGTATCCTCTTCATTCTTCTTCTTCCTCTGAATTTTGAGCCAATTTTAGGAGGTTTTGCTTCACCTTCACAGTGGGTTTTTGGGGTTCTGGGTTTTTTGGTGAAGGATTTTATTTTCTGGTTGGTTTTTACAATAATGTACTACTTTAAATATTAATTTTTTAAAATTCTTTTAAAATGTTAAGTAATATATATATATATATATATATATATATATATATATATATATATATATATATATATATATATATATTCTATTGTTCATGTAATATCATGAATTTTCATAATTTATAATTTTGAAATATTGTGAAGTTGATAGAAAATATGTATTATATTATAACAGATTTTCTCAATTAATTAGTGTGGTATTGAATTTAAATTTAGTAAATCATTTTAGTGAAATTATTTTGGTAAATCATTTTATTATTATTATTATTATTATTAGTATATATATATATATATATAGAAGGTGGGAAGACTAAGTCTGCAGAGAGAGAGGAAGCCGAGAGCGAGAGAGAGAGAGAGAAGAAGAAGCTGCTTAGCATCCGACCACCGTCTGGTTATCGGAAGCTAACATGCGCCAGCCAGGAAGACTCCTGAGGTGTTGACCAAGCTGTCCATCGAAAATCGCCGCCATCCGCCATCGCTAACCACCGCACGCACTGCCGCACCGTCCGCCGACAGGAATTTCTGAGCTCAATTCTGGTCAGTTCCATCATTCATTCAATGTGATTTTGGTACCATCGGACTCCTCTTTCTTTAAGCTTTATTTTGGTATATAAATTGCTAATTTTGGACGATATTGAATTTGACCGAACTCCGGTAATGGACCAAACTGTTGACACAGATTTCAATGAACCAGAAGAAGCGAATTATATTTTCGGATTCTATGCTTTGAGACGAGTTCGTTGGTAGTGAGTTTGTGACGATTGGTTAACATTCACGTTTTCCGACAACTTTTACGGTGAACATCATTTATTATGATTCATAGCGAGCTTGTGGCATATTATTATATTTTTTAGTAAGATCAGAGGATTAGACGTTAATAGGAGAAGTTTAATTGATACAGTTTATTTGATTAGTAGTTAGTAAGTGTGAGGTTCATTAAGAAGTTTTTGTCTTTTGGGGGAGATTAGGTGGTCCAGATTTGAAATAAGTATTTACTTATCATTATATTCATATTCAGATAATCTTGTTTTACTTAATTGTATAGATCGTTCTAGTGCGCCTTCGGCCGCCCCCAGCCATAGTCCGTGAATTTCCAATTCTACTTTTTCGTACTATGAGTGATACTTCTAATATATCTTCCTATTAATCATGCATTGCATTGAACATAATTATGAATATAATTAAATAATGATGCCTATATCTTGGAATGTATACATGTGCACGTTTAACTTAATAGCTAGTTGTATTTGATATTTTGATTATGTGCTACATATTCTCTGTGTATGTTGGAAGGAGACAGAATGATACAGAAACTACATAGGACTTTGGATATGATATGATTATGATGAGATTATGATGAGTTTGAGAAGATGAGTTATGACTGGTGGATGCTGGCCGGGCCTGCTCATCGCCAAGGCTGCTATCAGTCGGGTCAAGACTGCGTGGTACAAACCAGTAACGGCCAGGCCCTTTGGATATAAGAGACAGATTATTGGATTAAGAGAGCCATTATATAAAGATCGGCTCCCTCAGTTTGATTTTAGTGTAGTTTCTGTGGGCTGAACTCCATCCTTGTGTATTTTTGTGATGAATGGTTGTTGGGTGACATAATTGCATAACATACATATATATCTATATTTTGTTCACTAGGTCTGTATATTAGTAGTATCATTCACTGAGTTGAGACGCTCACCCCTGTCTCCTTATTATTTTTTAGGTCACAGGTTGAGCTTACAATTGTAATCCTTATTAAGTCAGTCTCTGTCTTCTTCTTCGACAGAGTGCATGTGATGTGTCATTATTGTAATAATATGTTAAAACTCTATAATTACAGTATTGGGGCTTGTATTATGATATTATTGGTACTATTGACTTGTATTATTGTAAAACTCTCTGTAGAGAGTTTTTATGATTCTGTCACTATTATTGTAAATTATTATAGCACTGTTATGGTAAATTTCTGTTGTGATATGATGAGTATTGATTATACTATCGGTAGATGGAGTGGCATGAAATATGACCCGAGATATTTTAAAATTATGATTATATGTGTATTATTCTTTTTGGTGGTCACTATTTAGGCTGACTGTGGACACTGGTAGTCTTAAGCTTTTCCGTACCCCAGTGCCAGTCACGTGCCTTGAAATTGGGTCGTGACAAAATTGGTATCAAAGCATGTTTTACTTTTCCTGGGAGTTGTAATTGCATAACTTAGGGTCCCTATACATCTTTTATGTCCTCATTGTTTCTATTATCTGTGTTTTTGTGTTATAGTATAATTATATATGAGTTTGGTAGGTTATATGAAAAGTTTAAAGTGAGCACTATCTTTCTTTACTTGATAAATTATTGGTTTCTTTTTCAGTATCATGAGTGCCAGATATAGGCGCGCGGCTGCAAGTGCTGAGGCAGCTGCTAGTAGAGAGTAAAATGTTCCTGAGGGAGAGGGATCCACAGGGCCAGTAGGCCTAGGACCGAAACGCCGAGAGCGGCACCGGCAAGAGGTTGAGGAAACCCCTGCAGTTGAGACTGTGTTGGCTGGTTTTCAAAGAATTATGTCTGATATGGCTAGGGTAAACCAGCCACCTCCCCCAGCCACTACTTTTGCTGTTTCTTTAGAGAGGTTTCTTAAACATCATCCTCCTACTTTTTTTGGTCATGAGGAGCAGGCTCACGATTTCTTGGATAGTATCAGGGAGATGTGTTTAGAGCTAGGATGTTCAGATGCCCTATCTATCTATTTTGCTAGTAAGAGGTTGGAGGGACCAGCCCAAACTTGGTACAAGGATTATGTTAGGCCTCAATATCAGTAGATGTCTTGGGAAGATTTCTCTGTTGAGTTTTTAGCTTGGTTTGTCCCTCCTGGATTTGTTCATAGGAAGATGTTTGAGTTGGAGGGTTTGAAGAAGGATGAGCAGACTTCAGTAGCAGAGTTTACTAGTAAGTTTTTGAAATTATGTAAATTTGTGCCGTCAGTCATACCAGATAAAGAGACTAAGAAGTTTAGATTTGCTAGAGCCTTAAGAGAAGGCTTTGAGTCATTGATTACTGGTCGTCAGGGCCAACCTTTTAATCAATTAGTGGATGATGCTAAAGATATTGAGTTAGCTTTGGAGGAAAAGAAAAAGAAAACTAAAGGAATGGGAAAAAGAAAAGGTTAGAATGTTTTAGAGTTTGTTGGTACAAGCGGTACTTTTTCTATGGGTTCTTACTCGTCGGACTCTCAAGGCTCTTTTAGACGAAGAGGAAGAGGCAGGTATAGAGGGGGAATAAGGCGTGGTAAGAGTACTAGTGGCAGTAGTGTTGGTTCTAGTTTTAGTGGTTCAGGACCGCGTTCAGGCACCACAACATGTATCAGATGTGGAAGAATCCATCGAGGACCATGCTTTGCAAGTTTAGGTGTTTATTTTAATTATGGCCAGCCTGGTCATTTTGCTAAAGAGTGCCTTTTTTTTGGAGGATAGAGAGAAGGTTCTCGAGGGTTTACACAAGGGCCTTGTGCCAGTGTTACACAGCCTACGCACCCTTCATCATCAAGTGGACGATTTGGTGGCCAGCAAGGCCGTGGTTCAGGAAATAGAGGTAGAGGTTAGAGCCAAAGATTTAGCTCGAGTCAGATGAGCAGAGGACAACAACCGGGTTATGCTAGAGTTTATACCCTTACTCAGTAAGATGCTCAGACTTCTAATGCAGTGGTAGCAAGTACTCTTCCTGTTTGTTCTTTTGAGGCTCGTGTATTATTAGACCCGGGTGCTACGCACTCTTTTGTTTCCCCCAGTTTTATAGTAAAACTTAATGTTATGCGTGTTAGTTTAGAGTGTTCATTGTCAGTTGCCACCCCTATAAGTGATACCTTGTTGGTGGACACGGTATTTCTGGCATGTCCAGTTTGGGTTGAGGGTAGAGTCCTTCCTGCTAATCCAATTTTACTTGATATGATAGATTTTAATGTAATTTTGGGAATGGATTGGTTGTTGACTCATTTTGCTGCCCTTAATTGTCGTAACAAAGAGGTTATTTTTCATATACCCGGTTATTTAGAATTTTCTTTTTACGAGGATAAGTGTAGTGCTCTTTGCAATCTCATATCAGTAATTAGTGCTAGAAGGTTGTTGCATCGTGGGTGTCAAGGTTATTTAGCTCTGATGAGGGATGTCTCTAAGGATGCTGGAAAATTAGAAAATGTTTATGTGGTAAATGAATTTCCTGATGTTTTTCCTGATGAGCTTCTAGGTTTGCCTCCAGACCGAGAAATAGAATTTTGTATTGATATAGTACCAGAGACAAATCCTATATCCATGCCACCTTATAGGATGGCATCTGCAGAATTGAAAGAACTGAAAGAACAATTGCAAGATTTATTAGATAAGGGATTCATTCGTCCTAGTACATCACCCTGGGGTGCTCCTATGTTATTTGTGAAAAAGAAGGATGGGTCAATGCGCCTTTGTATTGATTATAGACAATTGAACAAGGTGACCATAAAGAATAAGTATTTGCTTCCCCGAATTGATGACTTGTTTGATCAACTTCAAGGTGCAAAATGTTTCTCGAAGATTGAC